>JAEOAD010000240.1:8310000-8560000 GCA_036365145.1 Orientallactaga sibirica
CTCAACTTTTTACTTTTATTTTTACTTTTTAATACGTAAGTTAATACCAATTTAAATTATAGTTATTAACATAAGTTTTACTGTTAATTTTTTTGTTATAGTGACCATTCTATAAGTAAATGTTGCACCACTTAACTAGTACATAAATACTTTCATTAAGCAGTATTAATTTTGTAGCTCATGTATGCATACCTGTTTCTTAGCAGAATACTAGAGATGCTTCACAAAACTCCCTTACCTGTGTAAGTGGCATTTTGATCCAGTCATCATCGTTGACCCCTTCCTCCATGAGTAAGGATAACAGAGAGTCAAGGGACTACAGTTGCACTGCCTTTTCAACATCTCTTTGTCATTTTCTGGCTAAATCAGTGGCTCATATAGAGAAGTAATATGGGAAATAAAGAATATGACAGAAAGTTGGTCATTTTTGCCACTTTAAATGCTAATGGTTTCTTTCTACCTTCCATGCATATTTTAATTCCAGGAGAAAGTTAAGCATCTCAGGGGTGCTGATCACCAGTTCCTCAGTCCAAAGTAGTAGTAACCTTCACCTTCAGCTACTTTCTGCCTTGCTGAACTCCTGCACATTTCACGCTCATGGGGCAGTAAAGAATGACAAAGAAACACATTTATGGTAAAATTATCAACAATTACATGAAGGTAACAACTGAGTCTTTACTAAGCATGGGCCCTTGTGGGACTGCGTAGCCTTGCCCATGAGGTTCTCAATCCTCCCTTCATTGTGTATTGGAAAACAGTCTCCTTCCTAACTTTAATCAGAAGCAAAGTCACAAGCTCTAGATGTATCTATCTGAAATCAACAACGACTACTCCAGCAAACATCTCTCCTATGGCTTTATGATCCTATGCCAATGTTTAAAAATCCTTTATGCTAGTAATAGAAGATTGTGAAAATCAATTATTTGCCTGCTCACTTAATTTTATCACACTATTTCCTCTTTCAACCTTTGTCTATGACTAAGTAAGAATACTTGGTTCTCTGGTCCTGAATATAATTGGGTCTAGCTTGTATTGTCCCCAATTTCAATATCCTTTCTCTCCTTTTGACTTATAGGAATCATGCCTTCATTTTGCTCAAAACTATCAAAGCCCCAGCCTCCATTAAACCTCCTTCCACTACTCCAGCCATTTTTGTTCTCTCTTTTTATAGGACTTATGTTCTAGACCATTTACTTTATGTGCAGTATTCTACAGTGGGCCATTACTTATCCACTTATGAGCATGTTCTTACTTTCTCACTGGATTCAGGGTTTCTTGAGCAAGCACCTGGTCTTCCACTGAGACTTAACATGGTCATGTTTGCGTTTAAGAATTATGATTAAGGGCTGGAGAGATGGCTTAGCAGTTAAGGTGCTTGCCTCCTAAGCCTAAGTATGCTGGTTCCAATCTCCAGTGGTTCCAATCTTTAGATCCCACATATAGCCAGATGCAGTGACACAAGGGTGCAATGCCACACTTGACCACAAGGGGGCACACGTATCTGGATTTCATTCGCAGCAGCTGAGAGGCTCTTGGCACACCCATCTCTATCTGTCTCTCTCTCCCTCTCTCTCTGTTTATATTCAAAAAAAGAAAAAAAAAGAATTATGATTGTTGATGCTTGGAAATCTTAAAGCCAATAACTTATAAAATAAGAATGCTTTTATTTCTTGATTTGATTGGACTATAGTACATTTTAAAAAGGGATTTCCAATCTGACTACCTTTTGTCATTCATTATGACAGTAACTTTTAAATTAATTAAGTTTTGAAATTCAATAAAATTAGTGGAACACAGTTGAAATCTGGAGCTGCACTGTAAGAATCTTTACAAAAATTGTGCTATTGATTTTCAACAATGGTTTCTTCTTTTTTTCCATTTCTGAATGACATTTGAGCAGTTTTTCAAGACAGGATTTCACAAGACTTTTAAGAAGCACATTTCAATGAATCAAAAGGTAACTATCAGACTACTATGTGCAAACTTGGTTTGGAGCCAGAAATAACAAGAAGAAGATGTAACTGACATCATTTTACTGTTTTTTTTTTTTTTTTTTTTTTTTTTTGGTGACAGTAAGTGGCACTACAGAAGATTCTTAGATAGTAATGACTATGCTAGGGAAGTGTGAAATTAAGTGTCTGTATTCTGGTGTTTGGTTTACAATATGTATAATTACTGCCAAACCATTATTTTATTACATGGCATTGAATATTACCTGTGTTCCTCATCTAACACACACACACACACACACACACACACACACACACACACACTCACCAGAGAGGTGTGTAATATTCTTATAATAAATTGGAGTTATCATCTATTTTGATAATTTAATTTATATAGATAACTTGCAACCCCCTCTTTTAGCTCCTAATGTGTTGATGTATGAATGAGGTAAACATCAGAGTAGATTCTGTTAAAGCTTAGTGTTAATGGTAATAGTATGTGCCATTAAATAGTTCTTAACATACAGCTATATTCCAATATAAGACCAAAGTTCAAAAAAATAAGTGAAATTCTTCATTTATTTAGTAACATAACCTCATTTAATCATATATGCAGATCATCTGAGCACTAATTGTTTCATCATTTGAATATTAAAGGTGAATCATGCAGCCTTGTATGTTGTACTGCATTAATGGTCACTCAACACAGGATGGGGATTCTTTTGTGCTTCTCATGTGTGTAGCCATGCTTACCATGGTGACTTTTTTTTAATTATCCTTTCTTGAAGGAAAAAAAAATAGACCATGAGAGGAAAGAAGGGATGAACTTAAAACTATGTCCTTACAATGAAATTTTATGACATTTGTGCACTGGAATGTCTGGAAAGCCTACTTTAACAGTGACAACCAAACTAACAAAGCTGTGACTGCATCTATTTTCACAAAGCATGCCAGCACTAAAACACCACTCTAATGCTCAACCCCTCAATGTGGTGTCTCTTCATGTTGGCTTGGAAGATAAGAAAGGAAACTGCATTTATTCTGAGGATACATTGTGATACACAGTGAAACAATAGTTCCAAAGAAAGGATCATGTATTGGAGGAAAAAAGAGAGCAGCTGCAGAAATGGCTTTAATTTCAGATCCTGGATGGATTTGATAATCAAATGCCAATTATGCATAAACTAGAAGAAAAGTAGCAAAACATTAATCACCCCTATTATTGCTTTTATATATTGAGATGAGGAAGAAAACAAATGCATGAAATATTTTAAGAACAGAAAACTAAAAGAAAACAAAAACTTTCCACATTGAAATCTTTGCAATGGTGAGGAAACAGATGCCACTGGTCAGAGTCCTAAATAGTAATAGTGACAGAGAGAAAAATCCAAGTTTTATATCTGCAACATGTCATCATTTAAAGACGACACAAATCAAGGGCATAAATCATGTAAAGATAGCATAGTGCGTGTTTGAATGGAGATGTACTTTACAGTGGAACATATGGATTAATTGGCAGGGATTAAATAAGAACTCTGGTGTTAGGCCTGATTATAGTGAAATATTGTTATTTATGTGCCATTAAATCTAATCATTTACCTCCCTAAATTACAGGTACAAGTTAAGGAGCTCTGTGACAGTCATCAAAAAAAAAAAAAAAAAAAAAAAAGGGAAAAATTGAGTTAATATTATAGCACACTATCTTCAATTGTATGGGAATAAATGTGTCTGAACTGCTGAACTGACCCAGCCTTTCTGAAATATAACCCTTTTTTGGAAATATGAGTGGGAATATTGCTACTTAGTGTGCAAATAGAGAAAAACTGAAGCCCAATTGTTTCCAAGAAAGTAATAGAGAAGACACCACTATGCTGTGTGTATAGGCTCATATCCATAACTCAAGAACTCTAGAGGTGGAGGTAGGAGAATTGCTGAGTCATGGAAGCTACCCTTACCTTCCCAGGAAACACCAGGCCAGCCAAGACCTAGTCCTCAAAAAAATGAAGAAGGAAGGAGGGAAGGAGTGAAGCCTTCCAGAGCAGTCTGTGTCTCATAACTCAGAATCACCTCTTAATCTACTCTAGAGAGTTGAAGTCATACTGTGCATTAGAACCATTCACTAAATCCAGATGAGCTCTTGTGGGAACTGCCATTATTTCTAGACAAGGTTTTTACTTTTACAGGATTTTATTTTTTTAAGTTTTTAAAATTTTTTATTTATTTATTTATTTATTTATTTATTTATTTATTTATTTATTTATTTATGTAACAGAGAATGAGGAGGGAGGGATGGAGAGAGAGAGAGAGGGAGGGAGGATAGGTGTGCCAGGGCCTCCAGCCACTGCAAATGAACTCCAGAACTCTTGTGCATCTGGCTAATGTGTGTCCTAGGGAATCAAACCTGGGTCCTTTGGCTTTGTAAGCAAATGCCTTAACCTCTATGCCATTCCTCCAGCCCCCGCATTTTTTTAAAACTAAACAAAATTTGAAATAGAATTCATCTCAAGTGCCAACTAAAGCAATACTTCATTTAAACTTCCAATTTAATTTGATCGCCTCCTTTTAAAACTTGAGATTCAGACTCTGCATGCTCAAGTTCTTTGTTCTTCTAGTTTGTGGAATCAAAAGAAGGATATGTCACTGCATGTGGAAACAATGATGAGGACAACAAGGGTTAAAAAAAAAAAGGTTAGTTGTAAGTTAAATTTCACATGAAAGGTTCAAATATTTATTCAAAAGACAGTAAGTATTGGTACTTCTTTAATTCACTGGCTTTCTAGCTACAAGGGCCTCCATGGTTTAGTGACCCATCCCTTACCTCAGCACTCATCTGCCCTGCCTCTGCCTCATCCTAGGCAGGTCCATTTGTCCTGAGGGTCAGTATACCTAGCACAAGCAATGACTTATTCATTTTAGTGACTTTTGATAATCCTTTATCTTACTTTACCACCTTTCTTTTCAGCTTCAGAAAGTAGGTTCTTAAGTGTTTGTTTTTCTGGAGAATGCAGTCTCTTATAGCTAGGATTGTCCTTTCAGAAGCTTTGTCCATTGCACACTGAGCATAAGTCTGATGCACACATCTTTATAGGTGAATGAGTACAAGGAAAGATGAAGAGAATATTAGAAATCTCAGCCCATGGGATGATTAAGTTACTGAACTAGTAAATAGCAAACAGTCCATCTACTTTTGTTTAGTTTCCTTTGGTTAAAAAATAATAATAACCTTTGTTTAAGTTAAGATAACTTAGCTAACATTTATTCCCCAAAACATTCCTTACTAAAATTTTATGGCTTAGACTTGAATAAGCTTTTTTGTTTGTTTGTTTGTTTTTTTTTTTTTTTTTGTTTTTTGAGGTAGGGTCTCACTCTAGCTCAGGTTGACCTGGAATTCACTATATAGTCTCAGGGTGGCCTCAAACTCACAGTGATCCCCTTACTTCTGTTTCCTAGTTCTGGGATTAAAGGCATGCACCACCATGCCCAGCTGTTAAGCTTACTTTCTTTTTTTAAATTTATTTATTTATTTATTTATTTATTTATTTATTTATTTATTTATTTATTTAACAGAGAAAGCAAGAAAAAAAGAGAGAGAGAGAGATGCCTCTTGTGCATCTGGCTAACATGGGACCTGGGGAATCAAACCTGGGTCCTTTGCTTTGCAGGCAAATGCCTTAACTACTAAGCCTTTCTTCCAGGCCTGTTAAGCTTACTTTCTAACACAAAATGAAAAGACAAAAATAAAAGAGCAACATACCATCCCATAAAATGTATGTATTTTTGTATATTTGTTAATTTATTTAAAGAAGAAAAGAGTTTCAAAGTATAAATGCCAAGAAAACAACTCAGCCATTATTCTAGTATCAGAAGTTTCTTTAATCAATTCATATTCACTGCAATTATCCTTGTAATTCCTCATTCAGGTGGCCAGAGATGGAACAATTTGCATTTGCTATACAAACACAACACATTTATGGTGATGTTCTTAAAAAATAGTTTCTTTTCTGATGCAGGTACAAAGAATGACCAGCATTCACCGCTAGCTATTACATCCCAGATACAGAGACTTGAGATAACTGGGCTTTGATTAACTCAGACTTTGCTGGCTAGTATGGACTTTAGCAATGTGCATTTGTGAACAGTGGATATTGTTATGCAAGACTGATCAGTATTGAGAGCTTGTCCTTAAGGTGAATTAATTAATCTTGCTTTGAATATTCAAAACTTAGTCAAGTTCAAACTGGACTTCAAAGAAATAAAATTTAGTGGCTAAGGTAAGGCAAAAGAGGCTTTAAAATTAGGCAATCATTCTAAAGTATCAGGTAGGTATCACAGCTGCTTCTCAGAGCAGATTCCCCAGTAAAGACGGGAAGTGTCACTAAAGAGACCTAGGGAATGAAGAGAGGCTTCCGGAAGAATCTGGGCACAATATTAAGGTTCTGACCACAAGGATTTGGGTTTTAGATAAACCTCTTTTCCTTATGAATTCATGGAGTGCAGACTGAGTTAGAATCCAAGATGAAGACAGCTGAGCAGCTCAGTGTCATGATTAGCACAAAGCTTCCAGTGTTCAGCAGTTATGTCATATATCTATAAACAGAGGCCAAGAATTTTTCACCCTGCATAGGCCTCAAGGTGAGATTTTTAGCACCAGTGGTCCCATCTCCATATCCTCATAGCCCATTTACTGTGAAGAATACATTCCGAAATAGGCTAATGCTAACTAAACACTGCTCAGCCTGGTGGCTTTCATCTATTTTAAAATGTGTCCCATGGATAGACATTATAGAGTAGACCAGATAAACATTATAAATGAAGTACAAATTGTATGGCCAGTGGTTTACTATAAAAGGTTTGCTGCTACTCTGTTATTTAATGAAAGAAATGTTATTTTATCACCCATTATCAGATCAGGCCATATAATTTGAAAACTCTGGTAGAGTTCCTTAGAGATGCATTCAGTTTTCACTGCTTTTTCAAATCCTCAAGTCACATTGCAGACAAAATTTCTGCTGGGTTTTCCTCATGCACATATCCTTCCAGCCTGTCTTCTACACTCCAGTGAGGTCAGGGGTGGCTTTACAGTGTCAGAAGGCGTCATGAGTCCTGAGCTCCTGAAATCTCTTTCTCTGACTATACACAGCCTGCTTCCTGATCACAGGTCATGCCGTTATCTGTTAGGTGTTATATGTCTGGAACTCAAAACAAGTGGCATAGTAAGATATCTACAGAGCTGAAAGACGGACATAATATTCAACTCAGAATTAATCTGAACATGTTTGGCCTAGAATGTTACCCTTCTGACACTCAAGAACAAGTTCCAATTTAGGATTCCAGGCTCATCACCACTGCCTGATAATCATACAAAAAATACGGAAGTCAAAGTAGTCCAAAACCTGTGCCGAGTGTGAACATCTGGAAAAAGTTATCTTAGACACAGGTGTCATCACAGGACAGCAGCACCAAGCAGGATACATATTTGACGTACTCTGGTGCATCTGATGGCCTTTGAAAGCACAGCAGCCTCAAGCCATTGACATTCTGTCATGGCATGATGTCTGGGACCATATCTGGGCACTATTTACTGCGGTTCAGAGTTCACAACAAAGTCTGGATTAAGGACGTATTATAATAACCCCCTTGTGATTTTCTTAGATTTGTGCCATTAATTAATTTGTCTTTGTCCATGAAAAGTTGCTGTCTATGACTTCTTTCACCAAACTCTTCTCTGAAAAGTTTACCCACTCGGCTTCAGCTTTAATTTCTTTCATTTTATTCTGTGCTTGGCACACCTGCTCCAAAGCAGGAGAACAAGGTGTAGCTCATTGACTTTTATTAATATCATTTCACTCATGTGTATAAAATATCATCCCCTTGGATTTTAGGTTTGTTGTTGATTCCTTATAGGACAGTTGTCTCAATAGTCTCATACTCTTGAAATTTGTTGCTGATGAGCACGTGGGATATTATTTTTCCACTTATAAGATGAAATGAAAACTGAGCATTTAGAATGAGAATATTCATATATATTCTTAATCAGAGAACTTGGAAACAACAAAATAATGACTAATATTAACAGAAAGTAGCATTATATTGGTGAGATTTAATAACTAAATAAAGGCTCATGAGATAGTTTTTCTGCAAATTCATCCAGCAATAAAGACAATATTCGAGTGCATTGTAAAATCAAAATGAGATTAAAATATCATTTTAAAAAAAGACTCTCCCTGGAATAAAGTTGGAATTATATAAGGAGATACTGTTGGGGATTTATATTCTGAGTTATATTCATTTTTTTTTTTTTTTTTTTTTTTGGTTTTTGCTTTGACACAAGACTGCATTTCACCCTGGAGCTCACTATTATTTTCTGCCATGTGTTAATTTCCTGCATGAATGCCTTATTTACCTTCATTAAGACAATGCTGCAGGTGGAATGTAAGCAGTACTTATTGCAGATATTTTTGTTGGCTGTAGCTGAAGGACAACTCAGGGTCTTGCATAGCTGTAGGGTTGCATGACTATACAGGCAATTTTAAGGTCTGATTTGTCATTGTGGAGCAAGACTGGTTTCTTAAATGTACTCCTATGAGCCATGATTTAAATTCACAAACTTTCTCAATAGCTTCAGTATAGCTGACATCTGTTCTTAAGGTCTCACTTATTATTTAAGACTTTGTTGTATGCACAACTGACTTTATTCCTGTAGAAGTGCTTATTTTTGTAATAATTGAGACAAGTACTCTTATTAAAACCACTGTTGGGTTTTAGCTGCTATGTTTTAAGCTATTTTTTCTCTCTTAAAGCAACCAATTTAGAACATGTGATTCAATACCATGTACATTACAGAACATATAGCGATCAAATTTACAGTATGTTTGCTCTAATTTACTTTGACAGTTTTAATAATTACATGTTACCATTAAAGGGTTGTGAAGAAATACATTGACAAATTATTATAATAGGTTAACAGTCACTGGGTTTATAGAAGAATGTATGGTCACCTTTGAGCTATAATTAGAATGCTTGGCACTGCACATCAAGATTTTTAAAGGTGCTTATCACCTAGTAAATATGGTTATTACTCATTTCTCAAATACTTTTCAATTGAGACAGATATAAACAGCTTGATTTCATCCTAAAATTATAAATCAATGTTTTTTCTTATGTCTTCTATTATTTTCTGAGTCCTTCAGGTAAAAATCCAATACAAATATGTAACACAATTGCCACAAAAACCCTAGTAGTATTCTGGAGGTGATATTTTGTTCCTTTGTGGAAAGGAGACACATGTTGTAATGTGGATTGCTGGGTTCTGTTCTTGACTCTCTTCTTAAACTCATCCTCTGTCAGACTTCCAGTTCCTTAAAATAAAAGTGATTCCCACAGCACTAGATTTTGGGGAAGATTTTAGGAGATAATGCATGTCATGTCCAGATCACAGTAGGTACACTCCACTTGTCTTTTCTTGTGAAGAGCCAGTAGGAATCTCTGCTTCAGTGTAAATTACTTCAATGAACTCTCCCCTAATGTCTTGGTTGATCCATTGTCATCATTATTCACCTGACCTGCTGGAAAATAACTTGGAGGTGCTTTATGGGGGTCAGAAAGTTTCCACTTAATAGCACCATTTTCAATTATTTATCAAATGCTTAGTGATGTTGTAATAGCTTTAGAAATCCAAAAGCAAACACAAAACCAGAATTCTGTTCACAAGGCTGTGTTGTTGGTCTTCATTGAGCTTAAGTATTTAATTATCAAATATGATTGAATGACTTCAGAGGTAAATATTTGCAGGCACTAATTGATTCCAAAGAGATTTTTTTTTTTGATGTCTGTTCAGCAATGCTATGGGATAAATCTAATTTCTATAACGTTTATTGGACTAAAGAAAAGGCAGCTATCAGCCTTTCCTTCTTCCCCTTATCTATACCTCCCCTTTTCACTTTAGGGGTATGTGTTCCATTTGTTGATGCAGGTAGTACATCACTGTCCTTCTTACCAACCCCCTTCTCTTCTAGAGAAGATCCTATGACTTAAACTGTGAAAGCTGATGAGGCACTGGCTGTATCCCCTAATCAGACTTAGAGCTTGTCTCCTTCATTGAGCTCCACCTCTGCTTTTTGGTACTCTGTTTCCACTGATGCCTACAAAGAAACACATACCTGTCCACCTTACCCAGCCATAAACTGCTTGAGGGGAAAACCCATAAAATTGGAGAAATTCACTTTTCATTTTAATGAAAATTTAATTTTTTTAATGAAATGTCTTTTACAAGACAAAAGAACTTGCTGTTAGGAAGAAACTATGGAGTAATGCATTGAACTTGTTCTCAACAGGCTTCTTCTTCTCCCGTCCTCATCAAATCTGACCCTACTTAGCTTCCAAGATCAGACAAGATTCAGCACACTCACAGTGGTATGGCCATAGACATCTTCTTGGATGTACTCACTGGATGTTGTTATCTTAAAAATATCTTTCATCAATCTGAGATTGCTTAGCAGTAAAGTGCTCACCTGCAAAGGCAAAGGAGTCAGGTTCAATTCCCTGGTACCCATTTAAAGCCAGACGCACGAAGTGGCACAAGCATCTGGAGTTTGTTGGCAGTGGATAGAGTCCCTAATGTGCTGGTTCTCTCTGTCTCTCTCTTTCTCTCTCTCCCCTCCAAATAAATAACTAAAATATTTAAAAAATATATTTGGTGATGATCCTCAAATTAAGATTATAGCTCTCATTTTGATCATTTTTCTTACCTTCTTAGTTTTCTAAATTAAGTCTAAGTGATGAAAACAGTAAAAAGTGATTTTAGGAACTATCAAATCAGCTGTGTGGTAGTTCATGCCCAGAATCCCAACACCTGGAAAGTTGAGGAAGGAGGATTTATATGATTATCAGTCCATTTTGGGATACACCATGATTTCTAGGACAACTTGAGCTAAGACAGTCCCTAAAAATAAATAAATAAATAAATAAATAAATAAATAAATAAATAAATAAATGAAAAAGAAACAGAAACAATAAAATTATATCAAAATCATACATATGCAACAAATATACACAAATATTATATATGGAAATTTCAGTATTTTTGACCTGTATTTTATGTCTTCACAGATTATATAAAAGCAGTGTAAGCTAGTGGTAGTAGTTTATGGTTAGAGCTATCATTTATGTTTAAGATGAGGAAACATAGACATTACACTCATTTGTCTTTTTTTTTTTTTTTTTTTTTTTTGGTTTTCCGTGGTAGGGTCTCACTCTAGCTCAGGCTGACCTGGAATTATTCACTATGTAGTCTCAGGATGGCCTCAAACTCACGGCGATCCTCCTACCTCTGCCTCCCAAGTGCTGGGATTAAAGGCATGCGCCACCACACCCGACTTTTCTTCCTTTTTAATAGTGTTTTGGCACTATCTTTAAACATAATACAGTATATTTATAATATGTATCTAGAGTTCTCTCTTTCTGGGTTTTCTAGGGCCATCAGATGTCAAAGTTATTCCAGACATTTCTATCATTAAGGCTTTCAATATATTAGAAAATGAAGAAATGAAAAATATTCATATTTTGATAAAAATTATATTGAATTTCAATATGAACATTTTAATCAATCATTTCATTATATCTGACACTGTGGTCAGACTCAAATAGAGGGAAACTCAGCATCTTAATCTATGACACTTCAAAAACTGAGAAAAATCAAAGTAAGACTGAATTTCCCTGTAAGCCCCTGAATTTTAGATGTGAGCCTCAACTTTATCAGCAATGATTATGGGACTGTAAACATGTGCTCTTTGCTCCTTGGTGTGACTCCTCAAATCTGATTGGTGCTCTGCAGTCATACTGCGCTACTTGAAGGCCACCATGACTCAACACACACTGATTCATTTGGACACCTTGTTCTTTTCCTTCCCCTACTCCTCATGTTTCAACAAGTAAACTTTCTATCAGTTCTTTATGCAAGTACATCAGTACTTAACAATTGAGTTTCTGAGATAATTTATTAATTTTGTCAAATTAAGCCTTACAATCAACTTATACATTAAAAATATTGAATTATATTTAGAGTGTTTAGCACTGATTCTTATTGGGTAAGTTATGTAAAAATCCACAATGGATTACTGAGCCTGCAGTACAATTTCACCTTTAAAATTATTAAACTGTAATTTATTGTAACATCTGTTTCTGAAATCATGTCATTTCATGAAACTGCATGTTTTCCTTATGTCAATGTAAGTTCTTTCAATTTTTATTATGGCATTAGAGAATAATATATAATTAGAAACAGTTATTTCACAATCAGTCACCACCTGTATAGACTTATTTGCATAATAGAAAAAGTACTGTACAATGACACTGTGGTATTTGGGGAGGTTAATGATGAGCTTAATGAGCAAAATAAAGTATTTCTCTAAAAATTAAAAATTACCTTAGATTTAAGTAGTGATTTTAAGAATAAGCATCTTTCATTTAAGAGGCATATGTACTAATTTATTTGAAATTATATTTACTTTCTGTATTTTCCTTTGAATGTCAACTGTGTAAAATGTAATCACAATATATCACAATATATTTCTTAGAAGTAATGTGTTTCAATATGCCTGATGAGGTAAATGTCATTAATTAATTATTTTTTTTAATATATATATATATATTTTTTATTTATATTATTTTGATTTTACATTCATAGTAAAGGTTCCATTGTCCTCCTCCCTGTCCTCCCTCTTTCAAAGGGACCCTTGTCAATGGGGAATGTGGGTCAAGCATTGTGAGGTTAGTTAAGAGTTCTGGGGGGTTGGCCCCAGTCTCTGTGCATAATGCCCCAACTATGACTCTAACAAGCTTTCCGCCCCCTCTTCCGCAAGTTTCCCTGAGCCACTTTGGGGTCATTTTAGTTCTGCTTCAGTGATGCGGTTTCGGGAGCCTCTGTGTCTCTGGATATCTGGCTTAGTTGGAGTTGGATGTTCTCTGTGTTTATCTCCTTCGGCCTTTTGCTGGTGTCATGATCGCCATGAATACTGAACTCTTGCCCTTCCCCTGTGTTGTTCTATGGTTTCAGCTGGGGCCCTGGTGAGGTGTGGTTAGCTGATCCTCCCTTCAGGTTCGATGTCCACCTGAAAAAAGATAAGCAAATTCTCCATCGGAGAGAAAAGTTAGTACTAGGTAGAAGGGATGACCATCTATGTTTTGGAGGGAAATTTATATGCGTTGGCTCTCTTCTAGCCCACTTTTGGTGGTATCTTGATCTTGGAGACTGAGCTCATTTTTTGTACCTGGTTTTGACTTATTTCCCAGTTCCAGCAATGAGTTCCATTCCACTGAGTGGATCTATTAGCCAAATCAAGAGTAGCTGGTTACCCACCATGGCTGATTGCCACTACTGCACTTGTATGAGCATTACGTCAAGTTGTTTCCTGCTGGGTATCTTAGACTGCCAGTTATTTGGACAGATGTCGGTCATTTTCCCCCAGTTGCTTGTATAGCGCCCTCTGGTACTAGACTAGCTAACTGTCTGGGGACTGACCCTCTTCCAGATTCTGAACATATCTCTCCGTGTTTGGTCTCACACACGTAAGCTGTCTTCAACAGTAGGGTCTTGCCATTAACCTTTGGTGGGTCACCAAGAACTCTGACAGAAGTCTATTTTGGGAAACCTTGTAGGTGTTTCAGATCAACAGCTCATTGTGGAAGTTCACCCCATGCTGGCACTGGGAGTTGTAAGTCTGCACCTAGGAAGGTGAGGGAAGAAAAAGGTAATATAGAGGAGAAAGTGAGTATAGAGTGGGGAGGGAGAGAGAACGAGAGAGAGAAAGAGAGAGAAGAGAGAGAGAAGCAGGACAAGATTAAGGTTGGCCTTCATGATGCTCTCTCCAGGTTCCTCTGGTTCGGGTGTTCCCTCTGTGGGCCTGCTGAAGGATCAATGTTTTAACCTGTTGCTCAGAATAAAGGGTTTTATAGTATCTTTTCCTTTTGGGTCCCAATTTGTATCCCCCTTGTTCTCCTCCCACCCCTATCATTCTCTCCCCCACCCTTACCCTCCTCCCTCCCTCCCACCCTCCCTTTTGTCTGGGCTTCAGAGTGTTTATTTGGTTTGGCCACCTGCCACATGGTTTCAGGTTAGGAGTGACAGATAAACGAGACCATGCGACGATTATCTTTTTGTGCTTGGGTGAGCTCACTGAGGATGATCTGTTCCATGTTTGACCATTTTTTTTCAAATTTCCTTATTTCATCTTTCCTTACTGCTACGTAGAATTCCATAGTATAGATATACCACATCTTTGTTATCCATTCATCTAGTGATGGACACCTGGGTTGATTCCAGTTCTTTGCTATTATGAATTGAGCAGCTATAAACATGGTTGAGCAAATGTCTCTGATCTGAGGCTTGGGGCCTTTAGGGTATATGCCCAATAAGGGAATAACTGGGTCCATTGGTAGGTCTATGGTCATCCTTTTCAGGAGTCTCCATATAGCTTTCCATAGTGGTTGAACCATTTTACATTCCCACCAGCAGTGAAAGGTTGTTCCTATTTCTCCACAGCCTCGCCAGCATTTGTTTTCATTATTTTTTTTTAATGTTAGCCATCCTTACTGGGGTAAGGTGGAATCTCATAGTTGTTTTAATTTGCATTTCCCTGATGATTAGGGATGTTGAACATTTTCTTAAATGTGCATTTGCTATTTGTATTTCTTCATCTGAGAACTCCCTGTGCAGTTTTCTGCCCCACTTTGTGAGTGGGTTGTTTGATGATTTGTTTTTTAGGTTTTGGAGTTCTTTGTAGATTCTAGAAATCAGGCCTCTGTCAGTTGTATAGCTGGTGAAAATTTTCTCCCATTCTGTAGGTAATCTGCTGGCTTTGGTTATAGTATTTTTGTCAGTGAAAAAGCTTTTCAGCTTCATGTGATCCCAATGGTTGAGTGATTGTTTGATTTCCTGAGCTGTTGGGGTTTTGTTCAGGAAATCTTTTCCCACTCCTATATTGTGGAAGGTTCCTCCTATTTTTTCTTCCAGTAGCAGCATAGTTTCTGGTTTTATATTAAGGTCTTTGATCCATTTGGACTGAATTTTTGTGCATGGAGAGATGTGTGGGTCGAGTTTCATTTTCCTACATATGGTTGTCCAGTTTGTCCAGCACCATTTGTTGAAGATGCTGTCCTTTTTCCATTCTACATTGCTAGGGCCTTTGTCAAATATCAAGTAGCTGTAGTTTCTTGACCCAAAATCTGGGTCTTCAATTCTGTTCCATTGGTCTATATTCCTGTTTTTGTGACAGTACCAGATTGTTTTTATTACAATGGCTTTGTAGTATAACTTTAGATCAGGTATGGTGATGCCTCCAGAGGTGCTTCTTTTGCTGAGGATGAGCTTGGATAGCCGAGGCCTTCTGCCTTTCCATATGAATTTTGAGATAGTTTTTTCTATCTCATTGAAGAAGGAAGTTGGGATTTTTATTGGCATTGCATTGAATCTATAAAGTGCTTTTGTTAAAATTGCCATTTTCACAATGTTAATTCTACCAATCCAGGAACATGGGAGGTCTTTCCATTTTTGTAGGACTTCCTCAATTTCTTTTTTGAGAGTTTTTATGTTTTCATTGTATAGGTCTTTCACTTCCTTAGTTAATGTTATTCCAAGGTATTTTATTTTCTTTGTTGCAATTGAAAATGGGACGATGTTAGTTATTTCTTTTTCTGTCTCTTTGTCCTTTGCATACAGAAAGGCTACTGATTTCTGTGCATTGATTTTGTATCCTGCTACTTTGCTGAAGGTGCTAATCACCTTTAAGAGTTTTGAGATGGAAGTTCTCAGGTCACTAATGTATAGAATCATGTCATCTGCAAATAGGGCTAACTTAACTTCTTCATTTCCAATTTGTATCCCTTTGATTTCTTTTTCCTGTCTTATTGCTTGAGCTAATACTTCTAGCACTATGTTGAAGAGCAGAGGTGAGAGTGGACACCCCTGCCTTGTTCCTGACCTCAATGGGAATTCCTTCAGTCTCTCCCCATTAAGAATTACTTGGGCTTTAGGTGCTTTATATATCGCCTTTATTATGTTGAGATATAGGCCGTCCATGCCTATTCTCTCCAATGTTTTGATCATGAAGTGATGTTGTATTTTGTCAAAGGCCTTTTCTGCATCTATTGAAATGATCATGTGGTTTTTGTGTTTCAGCTTGTTTATGTGGTGTATTACATTGACCGATTTCCGTATGTTGAACCACCCCTGTGTTCCAGGGATGAAGCCTACTTGATCGAGGTGGATAATGCTTTTGATGTACTGTTGAATTCGGTTTGCAAGAATTTTGTTCAGGATCTTTGCGTCTATGTTCATCAGAGAAATGGGCCTATAATTTTCTTTTCTTGTGGCGTCCTTGCCTGGTTTTGGAATTAGGGTGATACTAGCTTCATAGAAGGAGTTGGGGATCTCTCCCTGTTCTCCTATTGTGTGGCACAGTTTGAGAAGTATTGGTTTCAGTTCTTCCATGAAGGTTTGGTAGAACTCCGCTGAGAATCCATCTGGTCCTGGACTCTTCTTTTTGGGGAGGTGTTTTATTACTTCTTCAATCTCGAAGGGTGTGATGGGTCTGTTTAGGAAATTAATCTGCTCTGGGCTTAGCTTTGGTAGGTGGTATGTGTCTAGGAATTCATCCATTTCCTCCATATTCTCCTGTTTTATGGAGTAGAGGTTTTTGAAATAAGTCCTAATAATTCTTCCTATTTCCCTCATGTCTGTTGTGATCTCTCCTTTTTCATTTCTAATTTTGTTGATTTGAAGTGTTTCTTTTTTTCGCTTAATCAAATTGGCCAGGGGTGTATCAATCTTGTTAAGTTTTTCAAAGAACCAGCTCTTTGTTTCATCGATTTTCTTAATTGTCCTCTTAGTTTCCAATTCATTAATTTCTGCTCTGATCTTAATTATTTCTTTCCATCTGGAGCTTTTGGGGTTGGCTTCTTCTAGCTTTTCCAATGCCTTTAGGTGGATGGTTAGGTTATTGATTTGGGATCTCTCTGTCTTTGTTATGAGGGCATTTAGTGCTATGATTTTCCCCCTAAGAACTGCCTTCATTGTGTCCCATAAGTTTTAGTATGATGTGTTCTCATTGTCATTGAATTCTAGAAATTTTGCAATTTCATTCTTTATTTCATCCACAACCCATTTATTGTTTAAAAGTGTGTTGTTCAATTTCCAGGAGGTAGAGGGATTCCTGGTGTACTTTTTGTTGTTGATTTCTAGCATTACAGCATTGTGATCTGATATCATGTAGGAAATTACATCAATTTTCTTGAAAATATGGAGGCATGCTTTGTGGCCCAGTACATGATCTATTTTAGAGAAGGTCCCATGGGCTGCTGAGAAGAATGTGTAATCTGTAGATTTTGGGTGGAATGCTCTGTATATGTCTGTTAGGTCCAGTTGCTCTATGGTGTTGTTGAGCTCTCTTACTTCCCTATTAATTTTCTGTTTGGACGATCTATCCATTGTTGATAGTGGAGTATTGAAGTCCCCGACTATGATGGTGTTGGTGTTTATTTCTGTTTTGTTGCCAAGTAGATTTTGCTTTATGAATTGTGGTGCACCTGTGTTTAGTGCATAAATATTGATGATTGTGATATTATTTTTGTTTTTCGAGGTAGCGTCTCACTATAGCCCAGGCTGCCAAGCTGACATGGAATTCACTCTGTATTCTCAGGGTGGCCTCAAACTCATGGCGATCCTCCAACCTCTGCCTCCCAAGTGCTGCGATTAAAGGTGTGCGTCATCACGCATGGCTTATTTTTGTTTTTGTTTGTTTGTTTGTTTGTTTTTTTGAAGGTAACCCAGTCTGACCTGGAATTCACTATGTAATTTCGGGGGGGGGGGTCAAGCTTACAGGGATCCTCCTATTTCTGCCTTCCGAGCACTGGGATTACAGGCATGCACCACCATGACCAGTTATGGTAAATGTCCTTTAAGTGAAATTTATAGTGTAATTATTTTTGCCTAATTTTAAAGATGCTTCAAAATTCTCATTGTGTTAATGAAGTTATCACTGTGGAAATTTCTTCACATGTTTCTCCATTTTCAGATGATCTATTAAAAAAAATTGAAGTGTCAGATTATATCTGATGATTCTGTTTTTAATGACATTTATAAACGAAAATCACCTGGACCTGAGGCAAGCCTGCTGAGGCACTGCTGGATTTAGAGATCAAACTCTGATAATGTACCATTGTGGTGGAGCACACCAATAGAACACACCACTAGAACACACAGCTAGAGGACACCAACTGTGCACATCAATAAAGCATACTGATAGAGAACACCCATAGAGCCATGGATAGAGGACCTGGATCAAGGGATCCACAATGACAGAGATAGCACACCAATAGAATACACTGATGGAGCACAAGCACACTGCTAGAGCACAAGAGGTGCACTTACAGAAGAACACCTGTCATTTGTGTAGTCCAAACTATTGGGCATCCCAAGAACTTTCTGCATTCATGTACCAGTCACTTTTCTAGTTGCTGTGACAATATAACTGACCAAAGAGACTTAAGCGAAAGGAAGAGTAGGACTGCTTACAATGTTGTCTTCCACACACAAAATGGCCTCACAGTGCCTGACACTACCTATACAAGACCTTCATAATAAGAGAAAAAGAAATGATGGAACCAAGATAACATATAGACTAATTGGAAAGAAGAAAGGATTCAATGGAGGTGGTGGGAGGGAACTATCATTGTTTATTGTCTGTACTTATAGAAATCATCAATAAAAAGATTTTTTTTTTGAGAGAGACAGAGAGAGAGGGAGAGGAAGACAGATAGAGAATGGGTGCACCAGCAGCCTCTCAGCTGCTGCGAACAAAATCCAGATGCGTGCGTCCCCTTGTGGTCAAGTGCAGCATTACGCCCTTGCATCACTTTGCATCTGGCTAAACGTGGGACTTGGAGATTGGAACCACTGGAGATTGGAACCAGCGTTCTTAGGCTTAGGAGGTTGGCACCTTAACCACTAAGCCATCTCTCCAGCCCTAAAAAGATTTTTTTAAAGGAAAGGACAGATTGTTTTTCACAGTTTATAAGTGCAGACGTGGCGGGGAAATCATGTTTCCAGGAGCAGGAGGCAGTTGGTCACATTTCATCTGCAAACTGGTACAGAGAAGGAGACAATTGTTTGTGCTTAGCTTGCTTTTTCTTTTCATTCAGACCAAAATTCCCATTGAATGGTTCCACTCCCATTTAAGGTGAGTCTTCCCTCCACAGTTATCCCAATCTAGAATATTTTTCAGAGACATTCACCATGGTATGTCTCTTAGATGATACCAGATCTTGTCATGTTGGTAATCACTCTTAACCATATCACTTTGTTTCCATTTCCTTGCCTTCCTTCCATGAGATAGAAGCAGCTCGTAACATCAATTGAAGGCACTGCTTGGTACCTCTCCCACGGTGAGCTTGAGCATTCAAGCCTGGCCTTGGTGGTTCTAATTGACTATACCTATGAAGGAAGATCTTTCCTGCTGGAGTCATGATGTAGTTCCCATGTGTCTCATTTTCCACACTTAACTGCTTGAACACAAGAACATCATGGGAGCCGGGCGTGGTGGCACACAGCTTTAATCCCAGCACTTGGGAGGCAGAGGTAGGAGGATTGCTGTGAGTTTGAGGCCACCCTGAGACTACTAGGTCAGCCTGGCCTAGAGTAAAACTGTACCTCCAAAACCAAAAAAAAAAAAAAAAAAAAAAATCATGGGAGTTGGAAAGTGATTGACTTTCATCTGAGCCACAGTGCTTATAGGGATATGCATCTGCTTTGATGAAAATCAAATAGCTGCATAATTGTGTTCCTTTTTCAGTGATTCTTGCTCTTCACTTTCAAGGTAAAAAGGTATGCTATAGTTTCTTTGTGTATGTATGACATATGTATATATTGACAAATATTAATATAATAGAGGACATTCTCTTAATTTGACTCTATCTAGCTTAAACTGAATAGGTGTGTTCATATTTTTCTATGAAATGCTAGGCATTCAGAAGAGTACTAGAGATAGTTATCTATTATATTATACTATTATTTACTATTAAATAATAATAACCATTATTATTATGTGGATTTACATTTTTTTTGGATAACATCAATTTTGGGAGACTGAATTGTGCTTCCTTTATATGTTAAATCACTAATATACAATGTGACTATACTTGGAGATAGAACCTTAAGGACATAATTCAGGATAAATTTGATAATAAAGATGTGATCCTTACATTATTGGACTGGAATTGATGTCAGAAAGGCACAGATTGGTGTCATACCATATGCCTGTATTTTAGATATTTAGAAGGGCAGAGGCAAGAAAATAACTTGAGCCAGTAGTAACTTTATCAGAAAACAAAAACAAATAAACCAGGCTGAAGAGATGGCTTAGCGGTTAAGGTGCCTGCCTCCTAAGCCTGAGAATGCTGGTTCCATTCTCTAGCGGTTCCAATCTCCAGGTCCCATGTTTAGCCAGATGCAAAGTGACGCCAGGGCACAATGCTGCACTTGACCACAAGGGGGCGTACCCATCTGGATTTCGTTCTCAGCAGTTGAGACACTGCTGGCGTGCCCATCTCTGTCTTCCTGTCCCTCTCCCTCTCCCTCTCTCTCTCTGTCTGTCTCTCTCCAAAATAAATAAATAAATAAATAAAGTAATACACTACTAAAAGAACTTCATTTCTTAAAATAACAAACATTTAAGTGGTTAAATATAATTTGATTGTTTTTTCATATTGAACTTCTGTGTTTTTACCATGTAATTCTTTCAATTGAAAATACAGTCATTAAAAAAGTAATGTGAACATATTGCTCTCATACTTTGTAGGTTAGCTATCTTCTGTAGAAGGAAAGTACACAGGTAATATTATAAATTACAGTGTTATGATAATGATCAGGATTTCAGGGGCAGAAGTGATGTTTACTGTTGAAATAGCTTATATTAGTAATAGCAACTGTACCTTCAAACTTTGGCACTAAAAAGGCAGAATGAAGGGCTGTTTGGATTCTTATCTTCCAATAGCTCAAACACTGGGCCCAAGAGGAAGGTACCATTTCACTGCTGTATCTATGATCTTGAAGTTTGAAATATTTATTAGGAAAAAAAATAACTTGCAAGTCATCAGATAAACAATTTTATAAAATGTGAAATTATATACTCACCCATCCATTTTCTTTATCCCCATGAAGCAACCAGTACCCTTTGGAGGAATGGAGGAATGTTTGAGTATTTCTGAAATTTTGAACCCTCCTCACATGTCAGAACGCAAAGGAGCAAGAATGCTCCTTTAGGCTAGTTTTGTAAGGTCTCTGATCCCATTCATGAGGGTCCCACCCACCTGACCTAGTCACCTCCAAAGCCCACCTCTCCATAGCAACATTTTGGGAATGAAGCTATTGTGGAACTCTTTGCTTAGTGGCTTAAAGTAGATTCTGAAGGCAGAGAAGTAATGACCTGTGGCTGCCTGCTTGTAAGATGGGAGAAAGGAAAAGTGAGAAAAAAGAGTTTTACTGGCAACCACTGAACTCACTTTGCAATATTTATTTTGGGAAGTGGTTGCTGAAAAAATAATTTTTAAGGCTGGAGAGATGGCTTAGCGGTTAAACGCTTGCTTATGAACCCTAAGGACCCCGGTTTGAGGCTCAATTCTCCAGGACCCACGTAAGCCAGATGCACAAGTGGGTGCATGCATCTGGAGTTCGTTTGTGGTGGCTGGAGGCCCTGGCGCACCCATTCTCTCTCTCTCTCTCTCTACCTACCTATTTCTGTATCTCCCTCTCTCTCAAATAAATAAATAAATAATAAAATATATTTTAAAAAATAATTTTTAAATGTCCTTGAGCATGATACTTCTTCAGTTTCTCTTGTAATTGCCAAAGGAGTATATTCATGCTCATTTTGAAATGAAGCAATAGATTCTCCAGCACAAATGGGGTTTTATGTTTCTTAAAACCTGTTAGCATCATGCAAGAAGTAACAATGTGTTACTTGAACTATTAAAACACTTTCTATATCATTATATAACTCAGGTTTCAAATGAATACAGTGATTGGGGAAATATAAACTATTTATTTCCCTCCAAATATGTCTCTCCTGTTACTATTCTCCACTCTTTTATTTAATTAATTAATTTATTTATTTATTTGAGAGAGAGAAAGAGGGAGAAAAAGAGAGAGGTAGAGGGCATGCCAGGGCCTTCAGTGCTATAAATAATCTCCAGGCATACGTACCACCTTATGCATCCAGCTAATGTGTGTCCTGGGGAATTGAACCTGGGTCCTTTGGCTTCGCAGGCAAAAATGCCTTAACCACTAAGGCATCTCTCCAGTCACCCTAGACTTGGATAAGAAAATGTACAGTCAGGAGTTGTGAAAATTCAGAAACCAAGAACATGTGCCTTCAGTACAAGTACTTCAAGTCACTGCTGTGTATATAAATGTGCATATGTATGTATGTATGTATGTATGTATATATATACATATATATTTCCCTACTTGTATAGTTAGTGCTATGGCTTACAGTTGTCACTGTTGCTCTATGATCAGAAGTGCACATTGGCAACTGTAAATCCAAGAGTAACATTGTAGAAAAGGACAAAGTGGGAAATAAAAGAGAAAGAAATTATGGCATAAATGTATTGAATTCTCTCTGTGGGCCATTTTATATGACAATAGAAGTTTGTCTTATAGGTGTGCATAAAGCCTTGCTTGCATATACTACTATTGTTCCTGATACATTAAATACTTCTGTGGTTGTAATCAAGCATGTTCAAAGCTCACATGCTCATGGGTTAGACAAACGCTTCAGAAGAAATGTGAACAATCCTGGCTCAATTGCCAGGGTGCTATTATTGGTATTTTTCAGCATAATGCATTTCCTGCTCCAGTCTGCTCCCTGCAATGAAAATTTTCTGTCTGCAGGAATATTCAAATACAAATTCCTAATAGAGTTCTGATTATAGTAAGCTACTTTTGCTATATTTACATGTCAAATAGTCACAAATAGAGGCCATGTGAAAACCATTTATTTCGGGGGCTGAAGTTGTACTTGTAGAGATGATGTATTGAGCCAGGAATGGGCACTGATCCATAGCATGTGTGAAAGGATAGTACCTATTCGCTCTTCTTTTAGGGGAGGACTTTTTTTTTTTTTTTTTTTTTTTTTTTTTTTTTTTTTTTTTTTTTAGTAAATTAATTAAAGTCTTCTTCATCCTGTTTCTTCTTACTGTGTTAATATTGCTATGCGTTAGTGTTAAAAAATTGTAGTTGAAGAATGAAACATTAGACAAGTTCTAGTCTCATATCAACTCATATCAAAGTTAATGGGATGGCAGTCAGTCATTTGCCCATCCTTACCAGGGTGTATAATTTTATTTGGCCAAGACACATCCCATAACACTCCTTTTACTATCATTTATGTATCTATCATCTATCTATCTATCTATCTATCTATCTATCTATCTATCTATCTATCTATCTATCTATCTATCTATCATCTATCTATCTATCTATCTATCATCTCTATCATCTGTCATCTATCTATTCTATCCGTCCATCCATCCATCCATCCATCTGGACACACACACACACGTACATGCAGACACATAGAATTTGAAATCCTATTAAAAATCCTGAAGTAAAAGCTGTTAAACATCATTTTTTCAAGTGACACTGTCTCTAGACACCTTACACTACATTAAGGATCCATATTTAGTTAACCTTACAAGTCTTCGACCTATATTTTGACACCAACTTAACTTATTGAAAAGTTCTGAATGATGTAAAATCTGATAAATGGAACTATTAGTATGGCATAACTAATAATTTTTGTCTTTGTTCAGTGATATTATAAACTGATTACTATCAGTCTTGCTATTAAAAAGGGGGGCTTAGGTATTTTCCCCAAAATGTTTATTGTACAGTTACCAATTTAACTATTTTAGGTAGAATTTTTACATGCTTTTAAGAAATTGGTTAATATAAAACATTATTATTGCAATATTGGAGTTTGAACCCAGGGCCTTCCATATGAAAAGTAAATGCTCTGCCTTTTTTGTAAACTTTTATTTTAAAACAGAGCTTTGCTTGCCTTAAATAATCCTGGCAGGCCTTGTACTTGAGATCTACCTGCACCACCAGGCATGGTAATAATTATTTATGATAGAACCCAGAGCTATATTATCTCTGGTAAGAAAATAAGTATATGTATGTATACACAGGCTAAGATAGATAGATGATAGATAGATGACAGATGATAAATAGGTAGTTAGGGAAAGAGAGACTATATTCATGGTTAAAGACATCCTTATTTGAGGAGCATTACTTACAATCTGTTGGTGACAAGGGATTATTATTTTATAAATATATATTTAAAGATTAAAATTTGATTTTATAATATAGTTGAAATCTGCCAGTAGAGGCTGTATTGAAACTGATTCTTTCATGATACAAGAAAGAATAATCAAAAAAGAAAGAAAGAAAGAAAAAAAATGACATGTTAATCTCTTCCTCAAAGAGATTTGGTGTTATATTGTTACTTTGGCCCTGTTTATATTAGATACTAATATAAAAGGATAAAATAATTGTATATGCAGTTGAGATTTTTAAAAATTAATTTTAATAAACTGAAATATAAACATTTTCAGTCCCTTTGAATGAAAATATGTACCAGTATCATGTCCATGTATCACATCCACCAAAAATACTGTATTTTCATATCTTGTTTATTATGGAGGAAGTCTTGGATTTTCTGTGGGAATTTGAGAACATATTGGTCTAATGGTATATTTCACATAGAGTCCCAAGCTAGAAAAGATTTGGGTAGAGGCATTAGTGAATTTGAGAAGGGCACATTTGACAATCATTATTTCAAAGTCAGAGTATGTTTTCATTTCCTTATCTCTCCTTACAGAGCTGCTTAAGAATCAATAATTTTCTCTGGTCTTTTATAGCTCTATTTATATTTGCAGTTTCTATCTCTTATTAAAGCTAGAAGTTCTCTGAAAGTCGTGTGTTACCATCAAGGAGTTTTTGCTTTATCATTTCTCATTTCTTTGCTCCTTTCCCCTCGTGGCAGACAATGGAATTTCACTTTCCTTCACATACATCAGCTGTTACTTCATTCCTGCCTTGCTGGGTGGCATTTTCTTCCTTCAGGAGCCATTTTGCACAGGGCTGAAAGCTGCTGGTTTGATGTCAAGGCACTGAAACGTTTTTGCTAATGACAGACAGCACCATGCCATCAGGGTGGGGACTTGTGCAGCCCACGCAGCAGTTTGCAAGACTCCTCTTTAGTCTGCTTATGTGTGACTCACTGATATCTTCCAGGTGATTTTTCATGTCTGGAAGTCAGAAAATAAAAGAGGGAAAAGGTGAACTAGGGAGGCAAAAGTAAAATTCTTGTCCTCAAAGCATCATGGGAAAAGTTGAAATGGCTTTTGATATAAATGATTTCAGCCTTGAACATAGCTCACAGGCCCCTGGAATGTTCATCCTTGTCAGACAAATTTTGAGAGGAAAAAGCGACACCCTTGTGGGTCCTGGTGCTACACTTTCCAGCTCTACAGCCTTGAGCAAGAATCCTGATTTCCTAGTTATAAAATAAACATAATATATGCACCAGGAATTTAGTGTTGGTATGGGTTTTGTGTTAATTTCATTCATGTGACAAAAGGCCTGGAAAACACCTGGAAGTCGGGATTTATTTTGGTATTTTTAATAAAATGATTATAAGAGGAGTTGCATAATAGTAAACATTATATATATATATATATATATATATATATATATATATATATATATATATATATATATATTCAAACACAGATGTGAAAAACTGCAAAAAAAACATTCAAGGAAATTTTCTAACATGTCAATTTTTCAAGTTCAAATATTTTCTATCTAGAAAAAAATCTATTTGAAATTATGGAAGGTACACAATATTGATGATTAAGTGCCCAAGTAATATTTATTATAGCTAGTATATTTATTTTTAGGTAGGTCACATTTATGAGGCAACAGTGTTATAATGTTGAGTGTGGTGAACAATTTATAGTGCATTTAAGCCTCTTGTATAATCAACTTGTGCCATTCATTTATGCCCATTTTATAGGACCAGCCTATAATGGTGATAATTTAAATTATTATGCAGGCCTAACTTTGTGCTGTCTTTGCCAACACAGCATTTTGTTGATCATATCTTTGATTTATTTGAAAAACAAAGGCTTGCTCAAAAACACAACATCCAATTACAAAATTATTCCTAGGGGAGTATATAAGCAGTTTTATGATGTGATTATCAGGAATGCATTGTGGTATAAAGCAGAAATTACCTACATCAATTGTGTTTTCTTTTATTT
Organism: Orientallactaga sibirica; assembly: GCA_036365145.1. NCBI lineage: Eukaryota > Metazoa > Chordata > Mammalia > Rodentia > Dipodidae > Orientallactaga > Orientallactaga sibirica. The sequence goes on from JAEOAD010000240.1 coordinate 8,336,328, forward strand.
TTTTCACAATCCCCTGTCTTCAACTATTACCCTTATTGTTCTAGTGTTTAAAAGCTACTGAAAAAAAGTTTCCTTTTTTCTTTTTTTACAGCTGTCTATTCTTCTACATCATCATTATTATTATTATTATTATTATTATTATTATTATTATTTGGCCTTTGGCTGGAAATCCTCTTTTTTCATTAGATTTAATTAGTATCAGCTGCACAGGTCACCATGGTATATTGCATCACAAGGCTGTGAGAATGGCCTCTAATGGCTCTTATGTAAGCCCTATCTTCCTGCTCTGAAGTATAAAAACTTTGCTTGAAAGTGATCTCTGTTCTCTAGACCTGAGTTCCCTGGCATCTCTATATCATATCTAAATTTCCTCATTTCATTACATAAAGGACATGGGATATAGAAAGGGCATGTGTAACAGTTCCAAAAATGATTAAGGGTTTAAAAAGTAATTCTTAAGAGAAAATGCCAAATGGATTTGGAGTGCTGCCCAGACATTACCCTGTACCCATATTCACCCTGCTTCCATCCAGCTTTCTTTCTTTGCCCCATCTGGAAACTTAACTCCACTTCTACAGCTGGAACCAGGCCAATGCTGAAAACTAAATGAGCCTTGAATCCATTTCTTACCTAATAGATCTGGGCAAATGTGCTTCTTGGTCCTATTAACTGGGTTCTTATTTTATTCCTTCTACTCATTTTCTCACCTTGTGCCCATAACTGACTTCCTATTTTTATCTAAATGTAAATCCTGACTTCAATTCATTACCCCAAAGGTAACTAGTTTCCTGGATTTTATTGTTTTGTCTATTGGATATCTGTTTTATGCTGTCAGTCTTCCTCGGACTTAAAATATCTTTTTGAGTCTTGTTTCTACTTAATAATTGAAATGTTCTTCATAGCACAGATATTTGTTTTTATTTTGAGAGCACTGTCTATCCTTAAATTGTTGCTGTCTTCACAAGAGCTGTGCCTTAGCCCCATTCTGGTCATCTGAGTAGCTGTGGTATCTGGGATAATAGTTGCATTCCCCAGAATGCCAGAAACCAAAGCTGGACTCTGAGGATTTAGGTGTTCTTACAAAAATTTGCAGATAAGTATTTGGCCAGTGATAGGGGACTTTTAATTTATGACAAAATACAAGATTATAATTACTGTACATTTTAAGAGATTACACTGGATGTGTAGGTTGACCTACCTAATGCTAATCTCCCTCACTCCATGGTTGCCTCACCTCGAGTTGCCAAAATTATTCATAATCCTTATGTGAATATGCAAGACTCTGTAACGTGTTTTCATAACTTTCAGTCCTGACACTTCACATTCTCCTACCAGTATCTAATCAAATAAGACATTGCTTCATATGCAAGATTCCTCAGAAGAGCTCCCTTGGTGCTTGGTTCATTGTGTTGTCAGTAGTTGGATCCATTCCCTCATCCCAAGGAGAATACCATTCAGCTTTTGCATCCTGCTTTGCCCATGATTCATTTCCTCTTTTCTCCAAGTAGATGTGATCTCTTCCTGCATGGAATTCACATTGTAATTTGTTTTGGAATCTCTTAATGAGTCTATTCTTGAATTCTCTCTAGGATTATTGATGTATATAATATAGTACAACTCAGTCAAATTAATTAGAAGGAGTTGTGGTGGTTTGCATATTAATATTTTATTTATTTATTTACTTATTTATGTGTGAGAGAGAGATAAAGAAAGAGGGAGGGAGAGGGAGACAGAGAGAAAGAGAATGAATGGGTACACTAGGACCTCCAGCCACTGCAAATGAACTCCAGATGCATGTACCACCTTGTGCATCTGGCTTACATGGGTACTGGTGAATTGAACCTGTGTCCTTAGCTTAGCAGGCAAATGCCTTAACCACTAAGCCATCTCCCCAGCCCTGGTTTGCATGTTAAATACCTCAGCCCCCATAGCCCCAAGTTTTTATGATTAAGCTTCCTACTTACTCCTTAGTGGATGGAACTCTAGGGAGGTTGCTGGAAGAGATGTGTCCCAGAGAATGGGGGCAGCCCGCTGTGAATGGAAAATTAGCTCACTCTTGCTCTTTTGCCCTGTTGCTGGTGTATGAAGATGTGACCCAGCTGATGATGAAACGTCCCTTCAAAACTGTAAGCCTGAAATAATTCCTTTTCTTCTATAAGTTACTTCTGGTCAGGTGTTCTGTCCGGTCACAAGAAGGCAACTGCTACAGTGCTGAAATCATTCTTAAAAATCTTACAAAATCAGCATATAAAATTTGTCGGCTAAGAAAATAAGTGTAGAGAGCTTGGGTTACTAATTAACATGTAATTCCAGAGAAGAGCTGGAAAGATCCAAGCATCCGGATCTTGGCTAAAGTTCTCTGATCACCTTGACAACTTAAATGTGGGCCTGATTCTGTGTGCTGTGTTTGGCTGGTACTTGGAGGACAATGGTAACAACCCCAGGAATCATTCCCTTGGTAACTACCCTTGGGCCAGCTTTACCCATGGAAACCTGGCTCAGGGAGGGGACTAGAAATGATTGATGGTTCTCTGCTTCTCCCTTTTCTGAGAGCCATGTGCTTGCCGTCTTCTCCTTCCCCTACACATTCGCCCAGTCACATGGTATTTGTGATCCTTTGGTGGACACAATACATTGATAGGCTTCATGTTCGAAGGCGAACCCAGGAGTACTCTGAGTTAGAGATACTGTTGTACAGGGATTTTGGAGTTGAGGAAAAATCCTTGAACTCCAAACCCTAGTTTGTGTCTGTTTTCCCCAAAGAATTGGGATAAAACAAGACTGAAAAGGATAATTTTATAAACCATTGTATCTTTATTCAGGAATATCAAAGATATGACGGAGAGGGAGGATGCCCTAAATGAGGAAGGGAAAATGGATACACTTCATCCAGCAGACAATGCGAGAGTTTGTGGACCTGGGAAAAAATGTGAAAAGGGATTTTTCTAAAAATGCTTGAGCTCTCCAACAAATCAAAAGGCCATAAAAATAGTAACAAAGAAATAACCCTTCTCAGCTGCCAGAATGGGAAGGACATAGCTTTACAGACGTTGGGACCCATCCAAACATGGAGGTATGAACAGCCAAAGAGCCAGAAAGGGAACGCATCCCTAACTCTGTGCACAGGCCCCGGGTAAATAAGTAATTGTGTCTGGAGGCTGTCTCCAGGAGAGGTTAGCGTACCTGTGTAAGATGTGAGAGCCAATTAGACTGAACTCTGGGAAGGGAACCACCCACGCACCTGAGGTCAGTGAGCAAGAGAGAAGGTGCTGATTGTGTGAGAGAGCACAAGCTGAGTTCTGGTTCTGCTGCTGGGGAAGGCAGGACCATGGCTTTGCTTTTGTGAGCCTTCCCTGTCTAACTGTTTGTCTACCAAAAGTTCCCGAATAGTCCCTCTCACTATGGTGGCTAGTTTTTCTTAAGAAGACAGATAGGTCCAGCAATGGTGGTGCATGCCTTTAATCCCATCGCTGGGAAGACTGAGGTAGGAGGATAACTGTGAGTTTAAGGCCACCCTGAGACTACATAGTAAATTCCAGGTCAGCCTTGGGGAGAGCAAAATCCTACCTTGAAAAACAAAAAGAAAAAATTAGAAAAAGACGTAGGAAGAAGTTTGTGGCAACACAGTTCATGTACTGGTGTATCAAAATTTCAAGTAGGATTGAGCAAACAACATAATCAGAGCTCAAGATCATCATCTTTACATGGGCGATGGCAATACATATGAAAGAAAACTCCATTTGCTGATCCCCTGCCGTGTCCCATCCCCTGAGAAATGCTCCAAGGAAAACTACAGACATCGTTGTAATTGTCATGGCATTTTCAACCTAAAATTTGATGGATATGTTCTAGTTTAAATATAATAGTTATAGTTTGCATAAGCATTATAAAATCAGAGTTACTCTGTGTTTTCAGGACTATTCATCTTTGCCTTTCCCTTCATGAAGCTCCAGGACTGCTCTCAAAAGTGGAACTGCCAACACTTGAGCCATCCTTATGAAATATGGGGCACCTTCTTCATGCTTTCCATTCAGTGTCTGCCTCACATCTCTCTCCTAATAGTTATAACTTCACCATCAGAAGGGCATTTGCCTGTGTGTTTCTTACACAATGACGACTCTGAGCATTTCCTTTGAAATTGAAAATAGTGTAAAAAGATTAGACACATTCATTTATTAACATTAATGAATATAGTTACTATCATTCTTTTCTTCATGATACCTAATTGAGATCACTGAGTAGTCAGCTAGGGATGTACATGGCTATATACCATATCTATACTTATAAAACTGAAAATGGACCTTGTCGTGTCAGTAATTTAAGCTTTACACCCTCTTGTTGATGTTTGAGATAAATTGAAGCAGAATGGTCTACCTCCACCTCACATTCTTACAATGAGCATGAAAAGTGCTAATTATCAGCATCGCATATTAAATAGGGTACACTGAAACATATTTAGGGGCTTTATGTGTGTATATATACCTATTCATATATACACATGTGTATATATGTACCCTTACATAAATAGTATGTGATGAAAATATTAGTTCCTATGCTTTTTATTTATGCATAAAGCTTAAGGTTTGGATTCATTTTCTCTGGTGTCACTACATCTTTCTGAAAATGAACAATCTACCATGAGATGTTGAAAATGCACAAGGAAGCTGTGTGCTTGCTCCCCATGGCATCTCAACACTTAACTAATTGAGCCTATAAAGTGATGCTCTGATGGCTCACTTAAGAAGATGAGAGGGTTCAGGTGCCTCTCAGGATGTAAAATAATGAATTCTGGATGCTTACTCCCAGCAGATGGACACTGCCTGAAGAAGGCAGACACAGAAGGCAGCAGGTGGAGCAGGCAGCAGGAATTCAAAGCCACTTACAGAAGTACTTGACATTAATTTTACCTGTTGGAATTCATGCCCAGCCTTTTGTTTTCAAATGTGTTCTCACTATGATGGCAGTGTGGGGAGTGGGGGAAGAAACACAGCAGAAGATCGTAAACAGGAAACAGAGCACTTGTTCTGTAATAGCAAGTAAAGAGAGCTGTGTCCAAAAACTAGAGACAAAGACGCCATATTTTTTAGAGTGGTCCAGATAACACTGATGTAGGACTGAGCAAGACAAGTTCATAACTAAATGTATGAAACTGTAAAAGCGAGGGTATATATATTCAGTACTTCAGAAATTTGGCTTGCTATTCTGGACCCAAGGAGAAACATTTCATGGTCCATGTGATGACTTTTTTATGTTTAGACTTCTTCATATACTTACAACTATAGCATCCAATCTTGACTCTTCCTCTCCTGGCCTGGGCCCATTATTCAGTGAAATGTTATGGCTCATGCTAAGGATCAGTCCATACATATTAAACTCTGACCACGGCTGAAATTGCCTGGGTATTCTTGCCTGCTCCTTTCTAGTCCTCTATCTGTAATGACTTCCTAGGCCTTGAAGATTTCTGCTCATCAGTTCATGTCAGCTCAAGGTTAAGTTTAAAGGATTGCCTTCAGTGATTGTCCCAGGCAGATCTACACATTCCTCCTCCTCCACATTTCTCCTTTCCTATAAGCACACTGCTGACCTCCCAGCTCCCAGCTTCCCATTTAATAATGTGTGAATAAATATTATTTAAGCAAAGAATGGGTTGCCTTCAACTGTAGATGTAAATCGCATCAGTGTAGAATAATTTTAACATATTCTTTCAATATGTTCTGAAAAAGAAAACTAGATTCTGTTTTTGTATGTACCCATTGTCTTCAGGTTCTTGCTCACTTAGTATAAATTACCATGACTACTATTATATTAAAAATGACAATATTCTCTGCTTCTCCACCACCTTGAATATTTATGCATGGTGAGAATTCTGCACAGTGCAGTGTGAGGATGTGAAACATACCTTTTTATAAGGAGGATGGGTGGACTTAAACAGTTACTCTGAAAGGAACAAAGAGGACTAGAAATACATGGAATTATAAAGAAATGGATTAGGGTAAACAAAGAATCCAGCTGTAAGTAAACAGAATATAACTAATGGTAGAGGACTGCTTTTCTCTAAAGCAGGAAGATAGACATCCCTTGCTGTACACAGAAACGAATACATTGTAGCACAAGTTACATCAAGTCAAAGCCAACATCCACACAGTGGTTTGAATTTTCCCTTCACGACTCCAAGTCCCCCGTCCCAGTGCTAGATATCAAATGCTTATTTGAAAGAATCATGAAGGAACTACACTGTTCCTTAGGAAAGCAAATTTTTGCCAGTATTCAGCATGTGGCTGTCATGGTCTAGAAGAGGAAATTAGTAATAAAAAGTTTCCTATACAGGAGAGAGAGGTCAAGAAAGGAAAGATTGGTGCTCCCATTTTCTGTACTAGAGGAAGAACAAGGGGAAAGGACCAGAAACTGGCTTCTTGTTGCCCAGCTAACCACAAAGACAGATTAAACAAATGGATGGAAATGAGTAAAATGAAAGAAGACCACATAGACTCTGTGGAACCCATAGACGAGTTCTCTTCTCTCTCTCTCTCTCTCTCATACACACACACACACACACACACACACACACACACACACACACACATTAAGGAACTAAAAGTAGGAGCAAAGCTCCAGTTTTATTTGAAAAGTGCTTTCATCCTAACAAAAGCATGACTGGTCTAGGTTTAGAGTTTGTTTTGTACTCTTATGCATTGTTAATGCAAACAAAAGAAAATAGATGTTCAAACTCAGGAATATCATTGAAAAAAATTCAAAGAACCATGAAGTAAAAATGTAGATGGCATTCTAATGACCACAGAAGTCCGGTGTATAGAGACCAGATGAGGATAGACAAAGGCTAATGCCTTTGACTTTGCCTCCGAACTCACCTGTTGTAAAGATCACAGAAAGCCATATCTGTGAGAAAGGGTCAGTAATACTGAATGAATGATTAGGATTTAGTGATTCTGTCCTGTTTGAATGTTACAGATTCAGAGCCAAATTATCTAGGGGTGCCTTAGTACTCTTCCATTGAGCACCTATGTATCTGACCTGACATCATTTTGACAATCAGATAACACATTTCAAATGTATTCTTAGAAAGCTACCAGTTTCCATCAATTTGAAAGCTAACAATGGCATCTGAAACCTATAAAGGAGGCTTCTCTATTTTGGCCTCAATCTCCTGTCTCTGGTCTCCACAGGTTATATTTGATAACTGCCTTGGCTTACAGATTTCTTTGTTCTATAGCTGGTAAAATGTTATATTACTACTTCGATGATATAACATGTCTTTTCTGGTAATATGAATTTGTATTACCCAGCCATTGTAACTTATCTTCTCCCCTTTACACAGCTTTAAGCCTCAGTTTTTAGGTGTGGTCAGAATTTTGTGTAATTTATTTTTTTATCTGTTTAGGAATGTTTGTATCTTAAGAAAATTTGTTATTTTGTAATGAAGTATAATTTATAAAATATTTGTTCTTTGAGTTAAAAACTGAAGATCCTGTGTTCTACAGTGTCTCAACATATTTAGTGATTTCATTTCTGTAAAATCTCCTATATCCCACAAACTGTTTCAGCATGGGATGTAGTGTATGTAGAAACCCTAAATCTTTGTTGTTTCTATGATAGCGATACTTTAGTTGGGAAGCTAAATGACATCGGTGATAGGGTCACACCACAGAGTAAAGCAGCCTTCGAGATGCTTAGACCAGGTGAGAATAGGACAAATGTTACTTTAGATGTATAATATTTTTCTAGCAAAGTAAATTTAGAACAGTAAATTTATCAAAGTAACATGTGGAGTCTGGAGAGATGGCTCAGTACATAAAGCACTTGCCATGCAAGTTTGAGGACCAGTGTTTAGATCCCCAGCACCACATACCTGTTGGGAGGGCTTGGCTACCACCTGCAAATCGAGTACTCAGGCTGTAGACATAGGGGTACCTAGAGCATGCTGGCTAGCTAGACTAGCCAATACAGTCCCCTCACATGAGAGATTTGATTGCAATCAATAAAGTTGAGAGGAGTGATGAAGGAAGACACAGTGTCATGCTCTGGCCTACATAAGCATCCACACACACATGAGCTCACCTATATACACATATGTGCACACATATATAGCAAACACACATATACATGCAAAAGTGATGTGTTTCATAAGGAACATGTTTAGGAATAATTCTAATTATATATTCATCCTATATCTAGTACATATTAGTACAGCCGTTATAGAATCCCTTGTATTTTGATATTATTACATTGTCTTCACTAATGTTTTCCTTCTTTCTGAATACAGATTGCTTTTTATTAAAGCATTTCTGCCTGACCAAGGGTGACACATTCTGTGCTGCCTAGTTAATCTGTGTCAGTATGGATGTGAGTGTGTGGGTTGAGTCCTACACATTTAATGTCTTCACTGATATTGTTGAGTAACTCTAATAAAAATATAACTTCTTGTCGTTATGGTACCTTTACTGGGAATCAGAGCCCTGACAGGTGCAGGTTGGATTTGGTCAGTTTTTCTATGAGTTGTCTTCTGTCTCATAGATAACTGAGATTTAATAAGCCCTGAGATACCTCATATATCCACTTTCCATTTGAAAATTTAGCTCCAGTGTGTAAAGATTGATATGTTTGAATGTTAATCTATCTAGCCCCTTATAATCTATGACATGTTTTGAAAAATCTATAGAAGTTTATATAATACTTGAAAAGCATAGACAAATAAGATACGTTATTATCAGATTTTGCCAAGATGATTTTTGAGTATGCCTTTAAGTCATCACAGAAATCAAGGAGTCCTTGTGACACATAACATAACAGAAGATTGATTGAAAATTACAAAGGTCTTAATTTGCTATGCCGTCCCCTGGCGGGAACATAAGTTTAGCATCTAAGTTAAGGAGAATACTGTCACTTAGCTTAATGTGGATATATTGAATGACTGAAAGAATAGATATATAGCTGAATTATAGACCTCTTTGGATTTCATAGAAAGATTTCTTTGAGATACCAGATCATGGGGTTAGTTCACACTGAGCCCCTCTAGCAGCAGTAATACAGGGAGACTTTTGTCTCTACCCCCCCCCCAAATACCATCAGTATTAAAAACCAAAGTTATTTTCAAATGTTCATGGGATATTCCCTATCATTTAGTTTGCAATATTTACTCATTGCCTTTTCAATAATATGTACTGAAAATGTGACTATAAGGTTTTTTTTTTTAACTTTTTATTTTTTTATTAATTTTTTGGAGAGAGAAACAGAGAGAGAGACAGAGAGAGAGACAGAGGGAGAGGGAGAGGGAGAGGGAGACAGATAGAGATGGGTGCGCCAGAAGTCTCTCAGCTGCTATGAATGAAATCCAGATGCGTACGCCCCCTCGTAGTCAAGTGCAGCATTGCGCCCTTGCATCACTTTGCATCTGGCTAAACGTGGGACCTGGAGATTGGAACCACTGGAGATTGGAACCACTGGAGATTGGAACCAGTGTTCTTGGGCTTAGGAGGCAGGCGCCTTAACCCCTAAGCCATCTCTCCAGCCCGACTATAAGGTTTTTACTGTGATAGGTCAGTACAAAATTGTGAGGTCTACCTACATGATCAAATACATGTCTGTTCTGAGAACAGTGCTTGGTGCCCAATAAGCCCACATTGTTTATGAAATTAATATCATCACCTAAACAATACATTTACTTCTAACAAAATTAGAGTTCATTCTTTTGTACTTTTTTTTTTATTTGATGGTAAATATTCCATGTTTTTTCTGATACTGAAACAAATACTATTATTTTGAAAAACCTAACAAAAATATTTATATTGTTCTTGCTCTGACTCTCATGGTTTACTCAGTGCTGTGTCACAGTGAGAACTGTGGAGGGATGGCCAATCTATTCTAAACATCCAAGTATGCCATGCTTTCTGGAAACCATGGAGTCTCACTTCAGCAAAAGAACCTACATTTTTTCTGTCTCTTCCATTCATCCTACTGAAAGAAAACCACGTGGTTTTGGTAGTTAGAAATAGCAAGTTAAATGAAATGATCTGGCTGGAGAGAAGGCTTAGAACTTAAGGCATTTGCCTGTGAAGCCTATGGACCCAGGTTCAATTCGCCAGTACCTATGTAATCTTTGTGTACAATGTGGCACATGCATCTGGACTTTTGTTTGCAGTGGCTGGAGGACCTGGCACACCCATTCTCTGTCTCTATCTGCCTCTTTCCTTCCTACTTTCAAATAAATAAATAAATAAATAAATAAATAAATAAATAAATAAATAAATCGTAAAAGAATGCAAGGCTACCAAAGCAAATTTGGGGAAGTAGAGAAATGGAGTAAGAAATGTAGCATTGTGGCAGGGCAAGGTGGCATGTGAGCTGGCACCTCCTGGTTCTCCTTGAGCCTCAATCCCTGACTGAAATTGCCTTTAAAAAAAGCTAGCTTTCTCCTATCCTCCTTCATTAACATGATTCATAATTGACTTTCTATGCTTCTCTCTATTCATAACAGGATAGCTAAACAACCCATTCCTGGAATGCCAGCTGTTTCTTGATTTGTGAGTCTACTAAATATGTTAGATTTGAGAACAGAAAGATCTGAATAATTGCTAAAGGATAGAAATATCCTTCTAAAACTCAATATTCTCATTAAAATACAAAGGCAAACTATTTTGAATGACAATGTCTCTTAAACAAACCAGGAAAAATACAGGAGATTATTTTGCTTGTCAAGCAAGAAACATGAAATTCCTTGAAGTTTTTTTTTTTTTTTTTTTTTTTTTTTTTGATATATTGGCTAAATGATATGAAAACTTTAGGTTTTAAAATGAAAATTGAACATAGGAATGCTTTCAAATAAATGATGAAAATGAATCCACCTTACCTTTTTATCCATCTATAGACTGTTTTTAGATAAAAAGGAGGGCATCCTAATAATGAAAAGAATTGAATAGGTAGGTTAATGAAGCATTTTATACTTTGTACCTACAATGGCCAAAGGTGTGTCTATCATTATAACTTCCAAAATTGGTGGGCTGTAATTTTTCTAAATAGATAGGCATTTTCCCTAGAAATATGACAAAAAAAAAATCAAGTCTTCTTTTTTTAATGAAACTTTGAAGTGAGGCTAGCAGCAGGCTTTATTGATGCCTGCTGAGTATCTTTTTCCCCCTTTTGGATAAAACCAAGGAGAAATGACTGCATAAGTTAAAATGAAAATCTGCATGGTCCTTCCTTTGAGTGGCTTGATAGAGGCCATGAAGTTTTCAAAGAGACTCTAATCTCTGCATGTCCGTGGTTCAGGTTCTGTGACTAAGAGAAAAGAAAAGCCCAATGTCAAAGTCCAGGCCCACTGTGGTGGTGCCTCAGCTTGAGTGTTTCCTGCTCATACAGGCAATAGATTGGTAACTGAATTGTGCTTGGCAGAATAAGTAGTACCGTGGTAGGATTATGCAACTGAGATGGAGTGTACCAGTGGGGACCCTCTGAGAAAAGTGATATTATGGCAGGAATTATCTTCTGTTTTCTAAGTTCTAACAGAAAATGATAATGGAACTTGGAAAAGACAGTACATCTCTCATTAGAATTTTGTCTTGCTCCACAGAGAGTGCACAACAGAAGGTAAGAGAAGATAAAGCACTTATAATGCTTCCGATAATGAAATGTTAGTATGCTTGACCTCTGTAGCTACCCATCATTAAAGAATTAATTTTCTATACTCAAATCCATTTATTTCCTCATTTTAACATATGTTTGATTATTGAGAGTAAGGGAAAGAAAAACTTTAAAGAAGGAAGGAGAAAATAAAGTTATTAACCTGCCTTGACCTGGCTCATTCCAAGTAGTAAAGAAAATAAAGAACTACTTCTCAGCTAGTCTTTCTTTTGGGCCATAAAAGCTTAAGTTAAATACTCTTGAGAGTTCGTAAGTGGTGAATAAACTATTGTAACACATTTTAAAGGGAATAGGTATGCTCAGATAATCTGTTACTCAGTTTATGTGTCTATATTATTACCTGAATATGAAACAAACATAATAGTAGAACTGTAAGATATTCTCATTTAAGAATTCCACCTGAAACTGACTATAATAATAAAGGCTAAGAATAGTTTATGAAGTCATAAAATCACACCCAAACTGAAAACTTATTTTAATGGGCAAAGTGAGATTTCTGAAGCCCCATACCTTATAGATTTAAATGCACCCTTTTATATAAAGCACTATTTGAAAAGTTACCGTTGTGTACAACCATGGATTGGACAGGGTTCTTCAGAGAAACAGAACTTTCTTCATCTGCTTGGATTGCTGTGAGATAATAAGCAACAAACTCTATTTTCTCATAGTCCTGAAATCCAGCGGGCAGGCTGGTGTCTGATGAAGGCTGCTTTCTCAAGTGGTCCCTTCCCACTATGCTTCTTGCTGGTGGAAGTAGAGAACTCCAGGCAAGTCAGACCTTGATAAGAACACTAATCTCATGAAGGAACATCTTGTTACTTCCCCAAAGCCCCACCTCCTAATATCATATGGGAAAATTAGGTTTCAAAACATATATTATAGAGGGAAACCCTCACTAAGGCCATATGAGAACTAATAGGCTGTGCATACAGAGAAATATATTTATACTGAGGAATTACCTCACACCATTATAATTGCTGGTGAGTTTAGAACATGCAGTGTGGGCTGGCTCGCTGGCTGAAGCACCACGAGAATCATACTTGATTGAATTAGGTTTGCCTATCATATAGCTATCCAAGACAGTCTACTGCACCTTTTCAAATGGCTATCTTATGCAGAAGTAGTCCCATGTTGACATAAGATTAACTACATGCATTATACTTGTAAAACATCTAAGAATTGTGGTACTTTGACATATAGTTGTACTGAAAGCAACACATGCTTATAATAGTTACAAATAAGGTAAAGTTTATAAATGTGTGTCTGTTCCTTTCTTCCATCAAGCCAATGTCATTACTAGTATATTTCCTTCTCTGAACATTTAGAAGAACTGATAAAATTATGGCCAGGACAGTGCTGCTGTTCACTATCTCTTTTCACTTTCTGTCTGCTCTGACTTTCTACACCTCAGAACAATAAAATAAATAAACAAATAAATAAATAAGGTTCAGAGATGCTAACATTCCCCTCAAAAATGTATTTTAACAGTTTAAATATTGACTTTAAATCAGCTCTCTACTCATGATTTTTAATTGAAAATGAATAGAAAGATTTCAGACTTATACAGGATATGAATATATGTATACATACACACACACACACACACACACACACACACACACACACACACATATGATAGATAGATAGATGTAGATATAGTGTGGGGGCATTATATTTTAACCAATGGAACTTTTTTTTTTACTGAGAGGAAGTGAAGTGAAAATTATTATATCTCTTTTAAGGAAATGTGCTAACTCACAAAGAAGACTGATTTCCTGAGGAATGCACTGTTTGTATGTTACCTGGAGTTTTCTTTCTGTTTTAGTTAACATAATGAATGCTAACTCCTTAATTTGTAGTCCTGACTAGATTTGCCTTTCAAGCATCCTTGGGAAGATAGTGCAGAGACAACAGTAGGTTGTTCAAGTGTTTTCTTAAATTCAGGAAGTGCAATCTTGCATAGAAAACAAAAACCAGCACTTTTTGGGCACATACTGAATTCATTTATTCTCCTTCTGTCATAGCCCTTTTACATGAAAGCATGTAATCCTATTGGATTTATTTGAACAAACGTATGATTTCTAAAAAAAAGGATACATTAGAGTAGATGACTATGGTAAGGAATGGAAAATATGTGTATCCATTTAAAATATTAAATACCCATTAAGTAGCCATTAAATATTTAAATCATACCTTTCAACTAATATTTTTTCTGCAACCTTCAGGAAAGACTATTTCCATTTATTTATATCAGTTTATTATAAAAAATATTATCCTAGAGATTTCTTTTCTTGATTGCATCATATACTTACTAAATAGTATCATAGGATTACTTGATCAGTTTCAGTTAGACATTTTTCATTTTTTCATGCCATATTTACATCAATAAAGTGAAGAGTAACGTGTCTTCTGAATTCCAAGGAATTTGTCTTTCAAAGGCATGATCAAATACATGTCTGTTCTGAGAACAGTGCTTGGTGCCCAATAAGCCCACATTGTTTATGAAATTAATATCATCACCTAAACAATACATTTACTTCTAACAAAATTAGAGTTCATTCTTTTGTACTTTTTTTATTTGATGGTAAATATTCCATGTTTTTCTGATACTGAAACAAATACTATTATTTTGAAAAACCTAACAAAAATATTTATATTGTTCTTGCTCTGACTCTCATGGTTTACTCAGTGCTGTGTCACAGTGAGAACTGTGGAGGGATGGCCAATCTATTCTAAACATCCAAGTATGCCATGCTTTCTGGAAACCATGGAGTCTCACTTCAGCAAAAGAACCTACATTTTTCTGTCTCTTCCATTCATCCTACTGAAAGAAAACCACGTGGTTTTGGTAGTTAGAAATAGCAAGTTAAATGAAATGATCTGGCTGGAGAGAAGGCTTAGAACTTAAGGCATTTGCCTGTGAAGCCTATGGACCCAGGTTCAATTCAGCCAGTACCTATGTAATCTTTGTGTACAATGTGGCACATGCATCTGGACTTTTGTTTGCAGTGGCTGGAGGACCTGGCACACCCATTCTCTGTCTCTATCTGCCTCTTTCCTTCCTACTTTCAAATAAATAAATAAATAAATAAATAAATAAATAAATAAATAAATAAATCGTAAAAGAATGCAAGGCTACCAAAGCAAATTTGGGGAAGTAGAGAAATGGAGTAAGAAATGTAGCATTGTGGCAGGGCAAGGTGGCATGTGAGCTGGCACCTCCTGGTTCTCCTTGAGCCTCAATCCCTGACTGAAATTGCCTTTAAAAAAAGCTAGCTTTCTCCTATCCTCCTTCATTAACATGATTCATAATTGACTTTCTATGCTTCTCTCTATTCATAACAGGATAGCTAAACAACCCATTCCTGGAATGCCAGCTGTTTCTTGATTTGTGAGTCTACTAAATATGTTAGATTTGAGAACAGAAAGATCTGAATAATTGCTAAAGGATAGAAATATCCTTCTAAAACTCAATATTCTCATTAAAATACAAAGGCAAACTATTTTGAATGACAATGTCTCTTAAACAAACCAGGAAAAATACAGGAGATTATTTTGCTTGTCAAGCAAGAAACATGAAATTCCTTGAAGTTTTTTTTTTTTTTTTTTTTTTTTTTTGATATATTGGCTAAATGATATGAAAACTTTAGGTTTTAAAATGAAAATTGAACATAGGAATGCTTTCAAATAAATGATGAAAATGAATCCACCTTACCTTTTATCCATCTATAGACTGTTTTTAGATAAAAAGGAGGGCATCCTAATAATGAAAAGAATTGAATAGGTAGGTTAATGAAGCATTTTATACTTTGTACCTACAATGGCCAAAGGTGTGTCTATCATTATAACTTCCAAAATTGGTGGGCTGTAATTTTTCTAAATAGATAGGCATTTTCCCTAGAAATATGACAAAAAAAAATCAAGTCTTCTTTTTAATGAAACTTTGAAGTGAGGCTAGCAGCAGGCTTTATTGATGCCTGCTGAGTATCTTTTTCCCCCTTTTGGATAAAACCAAGGAGAAATGACTGCATAAGTTAAAATGAAAATCTGCATGGTCCTTCCTTTGAGTGGCTTGATAGAGGCCATGAAGTTTTCAAAGAGACTCTAATCTCTGCATGTCCGTGGTTCAGGTTCTGTGACTAAGAGAAAAGAAAAGCCCAATGTCAAAGTCCAGGCCCACTGTGGTGGTGCCTCAGCTTGAGTGTTTCCTGCTCATACAGGCAATAGATTGGTAACTGAATTGTGCTTGGCAGAATAAGTAGTACCGTGGTAGGATTATGCAACTGAGATGGAGTGTACCAGTGGGGACCCTCTGAGAAAAGTGATATTATGGCAGGAATTATCTTCTGTTTTCTAAGTTCTAACAGAAAATGATAATGGAACTTGGAAAAGACAGTACATCTCTCATTAGAATTTTGTCTTGCTCCACAGAGAGTGCACAACAGAAGGTAAGAGAAGATAAAGCACTTATAATGCTTCCGATAATGAAATGTTAGTATGCTTGACCTCTGTAGCTACCCATCATTAAAGAATTAATTTTCTATACTCAAATCCATTTATTTCCTCATTTTAACATATGTTTGATTATTGAGAGTAAGGGAAAGAAAAACTTTAAAGAAGGAAGGAGAAAATAAAGTTATTAACCTGCCTTGACCTGGCTCATTCCAAGTAGTAAAGAAAATAAAGAACTACTTCTCAGCTAGTCTTTCTTTTGGGCCATAAAAGCTTAAGTTAAATACTCTTGAGAGTTCGTAAGTGGTGAATAAACTATTGTAACACATTTTAAAGGGAATAGGTATGCTCAGATAATCTGTTACTCAGTTTATGTGTCTATATTATTACCTGAATATGAAACAAACATAATAGTAGAACTGTAAGATATTCTCATTTAAGAATTCCACCTGAAACTGACTATAATAATAAAGGCTAAGAATAGTTTATGAAGTCATAAAATCACACCCAAACTGAAAACTTATTTTAATGGGCAAAGTGAGATTTCTGAAGCCCCATACCTTATAGATTTAAATGCACCCTTTTATATAAAGCACTATTTGAAAAGTTACCGTTGTGTACAACCATGGATTGGACAGGGTTCTTCAGAGAAACAGAACTTTCTTCATCTGCTTGGATTGCTGTGAGATAATAAGCAACAAACTCTATTTTCTCATAGTCCTGAAATCCAGCGGGCAGGCTGGTGTCTGATGAAGGCTGCTTTCTCAAGTGGTCCCTTCCCACTATGCTTCTTGCTGGTGGAAGTAGAGAACTCCAGGCAAGTCAGACCTTGATAAGAACACTAATCTCATGAAGGAACATCTTGTTACTTCCCCCAAAGCCCCACCTCCTAATATCATATGGGAAAATTAGGTTTCAAAACATATATTATAGAGGGAAACCCTCACTAAGGCCATATGAGAACTAATAGGCTGTGCATACAGAGAAATATATTTATACTGAGGAATTACCTCACACCATTATAATTGCTGGTGAGTTTAGAACATGCAGTGTGGGCTGGCTCGCTGGCTGAAGCACCACGAGAATCATACTTGATTGAATTAGGTTTGCCTATCATATAGCTATCCAAGACAGTCTACTGCACCTTTTCAAATGGCTATCTTATGCAGAAGTAGTCCCATGTTGACATAAGATTAACTACATGCATTATACTTGTAAAACATCTAAGAATTGTGGTACTTTGACATATAGTTGTACTGAAAGCAACACATGCTTATAATAGTTACAAATAAGGTAAAGTTTATAAATGTGTGTCTGTTCCTTTCTTCCATCAAGCCAATGTCATTACTAGTATATTTCCTTCTCTGAACATTTAGAAGAACTGATAAAATTATGGCCAGGACAGTGCTGCTGTTCACTATCTCTTTTCACTTTCTGTCTGCTCTGACTTTCTACACCTCAGAACAATAAAATAAATAAACAAATAAATAAATAAGGTTCAGAGATGCTAACATTCCCTCAAAAATGTATTTTAACAGTTTAAATATTGACTTTAAATCAGCTCTCTACTCATGATTTTTAATTGAAAATGAATAGAAAGATTTCAGACTTATACAGGATATGAATATATGTATACATACACACACACACACACACACACACACACACACACACATATGATAGATAGATAGATGTAGATATAGTGTGGGGGCATTATATTTTAACCAATGGAACTTTTTTTTTTACTGAGAGGAAGTGAAGTGAAAATTATTATATCTCTTTTAAGGAAATGTGCTAACTCACAAAGAAGACTGATTTCCTGAGGAATGCACTGTTTGTATGTTACCTGGAGTTTTCTTTCTGTTTTAGTTAACATAATGAATGCTAACTCCTTAATTTGTAGTCCTGACTAGATTTGCCTTTCAAGCATCCTTGGGAAGATAGTGCAGAGACAACAGTAGGTTGTTCAAGTGTTTTCTTAAATTCAGGAAGTGCAATCTTGCATAGAAAACAAAAACCAGCACTTTTTGGGCACATACTGAATTCATTTATTCTCCTTCTGTCATAGCCCTTTTACATGAAAGCATGTAATCCTATTGGATTTATTTGAACAAACGTATGATTTCTAAAAAAAAGGATACATTAGAGTAGATGACTATGGTAAGGAATGGAAAATATGTGTATCCATTTAAAATATTAAATACCCATTAAGTAGCCATTAAATATTTAAATCATACCTTTCAACTAATATTTTTTCTGCAACCTTCAGGAAAGACTATTTCCATTTATTTATATCAGTTTATTATAAAAAATATTATCCTAGAGATTTCTTTTCTTGATTGCATCATATACTTACTAAATAGTATCATAGGATTACTTGATCAGTTTCAGTTAGACATTTTTCATTTTTTTCATGCCATATTTACATCAATAAAGTGAAGAGTAACGTGTCTTCTGAATTCCAAGGAATTTGTCTTTCAAAGGCATTAGAGTGATTTTTACGTTTTAAATTTTTTCATTTTATTTATTTTTGGAGAGAGAAACAGAGAGAGACAGAGAGAGAGGGAGAGGAAGACAGATAGGGATGGGCGCGCCAGCAGTCTCTCAGCTGCTGTGAACGAAATCCAGATGTGTGCCCCCCTTGTGGGCAAGTGCGGCATTGCGCCCTTGCATCACTTTGCATCTGGCTAAACGTGGGACCTGGAGATTGGAACCGCTGGAGATTGGAACCAGTGTTCTTAGGCTTAGGAGCAGGCGCCTTAACCGCTAAGCCATCTCTCCAGCCCAATTTTAACGTTTTACAATTATGTCTATCATTTTCATTCAGGGCAAAGGCATTGACATTTGCAATTTTAAATCACTTTCCTGCCACGTGATCTTTGTACATTGAGATAGAATCTAGCATAAAGCCTGTTAACTATTGTTTGTGTGATATCAGTGAAATTCAGAAATCAAAGTAGTGAATGTTTTTACAACCACCTGTGTGATATAGAGTGTCAAATGTGCAACTTCTCTTTATCATAGCCTCACAGAAAATGAATGCCTTATTGAACAACTTAATTAAAAATGGAACAAAATGTAACACTGAGTTGGCTTTCATTTTTTTTTTTAATTCTCAGGTTCATAATTAGTTGCTTGTGTTTGTGTATGGGTGAATAGACAACAAAAACACATTTTAGATACCTACAGATTCATTGTCAAGACTTGTTTTCAACTGATTACCTTGCTTCTAAAATATTGAATATATTCAATAAATTCAGTACTTCAATATTTATCCTGGCATTTGGCTTCATGGTTACATAATTATGGGCTGACTACCTGTTGAATAAAATAACAGTTTTAGGAATTTTATCACAAAGTAGATGTATTCAACTGATTAGAACATGGATTTGTTTAATATCTGAAACCCACCCTGTCATAAGGAATTAAGCTCAGATGAAATCAATGTAACCAATACTTTCAAATATAAATCCTGGTAACCCTTGTTGGTCACTCTTACCTAATATTACCACATAAGATATTTTATATTCTTTATCATAATTTTTAAAGTTTTGTTTGTGCCTTAGTTTTCTTTAAAAGGACCAGCAGCCAGTTTCATTTATTTATTTTTATTAAAAATATGCTTTGGGGCTGGGGAGATGGCTTAGTGGTTAAGGCACTTGCCTGCAAAGCCAAAGGACCCAGGTTTGATTCCCTGGGACCCAGGTATGTAAGCCAGTTTCACAAGGTGGCTATGCGTCTGGAGTTCATCTGCAGTGGCTGGAGGCCCTGGCACACCAATTTGTTCTCTGACACACATACTCTCTCTGAAATAAATACAAATAAAATATTTTTAAAAGATATGCTTTATATGGACACATCATGTGTTGGGGCCATGTTTTCCCTCATCCCTGTTGCCAATCCGCTGAGGACCCATCTCAGTGGGGTTTCTGGTATTCTCCATGGGGTTGTGGCTTATGTTTTGTGACATAAGAAGTTAAGAGGGCAACAGGAGGTTGGGGGGATAAACACAAAACTAAACCCATAATGAACTGGTGCCATAGAAATTTTCTCCTGGATAGAAGACTAAAATAGATGACCTTCAATAGGAGTATGGGGAGGATCATCTGGTAAGATGGACCCTGGAGAGGATGGGATGAAGCCTACCCTTAAAATATTTGGCTCTGGCCTTTAACCCCTAGTAGAAGAAATCTGTTGCTACGCACATTGAGTTGTTGTCAGACAGACAGACCTCCAAGGTCTGCCAAACAGGACAGGCTTCTGTCAAAGCACTTGATTACCCACCTGAGGTGAAAGGTAATACTCTATTGCTGAAGATAACACATGCTATAGACATAGAACACTGAGACATCTGGAATCTGGGAGGGAGCCAGTTCCCAGTTAGCCCGTTTAGTGCTGGAAAACACTATATAGGTTACTGGGGTAAAGTGGCCAACAACATTGTGAGCAAGCAAGGCGTCACAGCTACTAAAAAGCAACCAGCCTGACAAGATGTGCATATCAGTGCAATGGTAGCAATCAGTTCTATGTAATAAAAGCACTAACTTTTAAATCTGTCATATAATTTGAAAAATTATATTCATACCAATCCAACCAATTATAATTAGAAAATAGTAATTTATACTTCAGTTTTATTGGTGCTTATAAGGTGATGTCATGTATTGTGAAATAGGTGCTCTAAACTTACATCACATTATTTGATTCAGGCATGCATTTATGTATGGGTACAAATAACATATATATTTTCCCCATTAATCTTCTACAGACTAGTACTTTATCAGGATTCTGAGAAACTTGAAACCTTTAGTTCTGTAAGTCACTAAATGATGTCAGGTGTTTTCTTTAGTCCATCTAGCATTTGAAAGAATGATCCCCTCAGCTATTTCATTAGTTTTCATGTGAGAAAGCCAGCAACCAACTAGGAATAAAGACAAATATAATCAAAAAGTAAAATATTGGACTGGAGAGATGGCTTAGTGGGTCCTAAGGCATTTGCTTACAAATCCAAAGGACCCGGGTTTGATTCCCCAGGACTCATGTCAGCCAGATGCACAAGGTGGCACATGCATCTGGAATTTGTTTGCAGGGGCTGAAGGTTCTGGCATGCCCATTCTCTCTCTCTCTCTCGCTCTCTTTCTCTCTGTCTCTCATTAATAAATAAATAAAATATATTAAAAACAGTAAAATGTCATCACCCAGTGAGGTATTTGGTCTTCATTTAACTCATAAAGATAATTTCCAGGGTGTGTTTTTTTTTGTTGTTGTTTCTCTGTTTCTCCTTAGACCATTTTTTAGCTCAGTCGTGGTCTAAATAGTGAGCAAGAAGACTGCAATGAAACTTCTGTAGAGAAAACAGCTCTTATTATGTAGGTCATCATTTTCCTCTTTTTCTTTCTCTCTCTGTCCTGATATGTCACCTTATTATCATCTACAAATATGTACAGAATTGGGAGTTAATCAACATTATGACACAGGTATTAAACAGTTATTGGTCTAATTAGTGTAGGAGCATTTGCATAACTGGAGCTTTCTTAATAAATTGGGAATATATTTAAATTTGTTTTTCATATGGAATTTTTGTAACATTGGGTTTGTATTTCTAATTGCTGTTAAGTTTTCAGTGTGTTTCATTATAGAAGCTAGAGTTCCTCTTGCCAATAATGACATATATAAGCACTTTATTATTCTAGTAACACCTCCAAGAGTAAAGCAGATTTTCCAGGCACCTCCTGAAATAAAGGTTTCTTTTGAAGACTGGAGTCTCTGAAGTTGCTAATGAGATATGCAAGGGGCATTTTGTAATAGTGACAAGTTATTTTAATCAAAAAGGTCATGCATGTCAGATAGCATTATTGTTTCCTGAAGTGGCTTAACTCTGCCCAAATCAGTAAGAATTAAGATTTCAATTATATATTACTAATGGCTGCGACACAGGGTTATCAAGATAGAGGTTTAAAATTGAAGTGTGGCTTTAACGTCATCTTGATTTACTGGTATCACTGCTAAGCACCCTGTAAAAGCCATTAGTTTATACCGTGTCACTAATGCCCAAGAGTAAAGCCATATTGGAATTACCAAACAGGAGACATCCTTTTTATGGAGCAGTGTGAGCTTCCAAATGTGATTGGAATACCAAAGTGAATGTGTTATCTTTGAATGCTAAAGTCAGATCTACTTTTTAAAATTGATACTCATAGTTTTTACATCCTGTAGATATTCTGACCCCATTAAATGACTTTCACAGTACTGAATTGGGATACAAGAGTAATGGAATCCAATAGAGAAAGACACCTGGGAATGATTGGAGTATTCTATGCTTTCACTCAGCTATTTGTCATGTCTATTTTTTCTTGTCTTTCTTTCTACACATTGGTGTGTTTTGTGTGTACAGAGTCTTTAAAATTGAAAAGATCTTTAGTATGGGAGTCTGATAATGGGTATGCAAGTTTTTAAAAATATATTTTCTTTATTTATTTGCAAGCAGAGAGAGAAGAGAGACAGAATGGGTGTACCAGGGCTTTCAGCTGCTACAAACAAACTCCAGATGCATCCACCAACTTGTGCATCTGGCTTTACGTGGGTCCTGGGGAATTGAACCTGGGTCCTTAGGCTTTGCAGGCAAGTGCCTTAACCTCAAGTTTTAATTGAACTGGTGCTAAAGGAATGGAGACATTTGGACATTTGGTAGTAGTGGTTATATCTATATCAGACTAGTACTGGTTATTTGGAAGACCTTCTAAGTAAAAAAAAAAAAAAAAAAAAAAAAAAAACATTGTCCAGGACATCTTGACTATCTGGATGGTCCATGATGCTAAATTCTGTCTTAGCACAGTCTCCTAATAGCCCTCTCTGCTGTCATTCACTTTGGCTCCATCACATATGAAAACCAAGCCTAATAAACTGGAGGGTGATAAGGGTAGGGGTTAGAGAGATAGAAAGGGTGGGAGGAAAGGAGGGGAGAAGGAGGGATGATTAGAAGGAGACAGAAAGAAGAAAGAGATACTCTGCATCGTAGCCTGGGGAGTTTCAGCTCATGATACAGTATACACATATAAGATTTGTAATGGCAAAATGGTTAAAGTTGGAGGCCTGTTAAAAGTAATTGTTCAAATTTGATTGATTCATGAGCTCATGGTGTTAAGAGTACTAGAGTAAATCAGAGGATTTTCTTGTGATGTGAGAGATAATGATAGAGATAAAGGGAGAAGGAACAGAAAGCAGAATCGACAGTTTGGGGGGATCTAGATCAGTGTATTACTAATGTGATGGTTTGATTCAGGTGCCTCCCATAAACTTATGTGTTCTAAATGCTAGGTTGTCAGTGGTGGTAATTTGGGAATTGTAGTCTCCTGGAGGAAGTGTATTGTTCAGGGCATGTTTATGGATGTTATAGCCAGCTTCCCTTTGCCATTGTTTGGCACAGTCTCCTGCTGCTGTTTTCTACCTGATGTTGCCCAGAAAGTGATGTCCCACCTCTGCTCATGCTATCATTCGCCCATCATCAAGGAGCTTCTCCTCCAGTCTGTAAGCCAAAATAAACCCTTTCCTCCCAACTGGCAGTGCTTCACCTGCAAGTGCATCTTTCCAGTTTGATTATCCTTCATTTGCATTGGAACCAAGTTTCCTCAGCCTTCCTGCATGGACTGAAGACCAGTATGGACTGACGATCAGTGGCTCTCCAGAATAACTTCAGGACTTTAGTTCTGGGTTGGAACTGCTGAGGCATCCAGCCACCTGGACTGAGCAGCTGCCGGGTTCCTAGAGTCTCTGGCCTGCAACCTGCTATTGTTGGACTGCCATAAGCTAATACAATAAACGCCATTCAATATAATTTATTCTATTGGTTCTGATCCTCTAGAGAACCCTGACTAATACAGTCAATATCAGAGAGATTTATACATCGTCATTAAAAACACATTCCCTCCAAAACATATATGGTCATCCCTTCTATCTAATCCTAACTTCTCTCTCCGTTGGAGAATTTGCTTATCTTTTTTTCAGATGGACAATGAACCTGAAGGGAGAATCAGCTAATCACACCTCACCAGCGCCCCAGCTGAAAACATAGAACAATGCAGGGGAAGGGCAAGAGTTCAGCATTCATGGCGATCACGGCACCAGAAAAAGGCTGAAGGAGATAAACACAGAGAACATCCAACTCCAACTAAGCCAGATATCCAGAGACACAGAGGCTCCCAAAACCTCATCACTGATGCAGAACTAAAATGACCCCAATGTGGCTCAGGGAAACTCGTGGAAGAGGGGCCGGAAAGATTGTTAGAGTCACAAGTTGGGGCATTATGCACAGAGACTGGGGCCTACCCCCTAGACCTCTTGACTACCCCCACAATGCATGACCCACATTCCCCATTGATGAGGGTCCCTTTGGAAGAGGGAGGACAGGGAGGAGGACAATGGAACCAATACTATGAATGTAAAATCAGAATAATATATATATTTAAAAAATTTTAAAAAAACATAAGCATCCAAGCAATATTATATTCAGGGTCTGTTTAAAATGCTACAACTAATTTGTAAACTAGAAATAGTTTATTTGCATATGTTTTACTCTATTACATTTTGGCTTTCTCATATATATATATATATATATATATTTTCATATATTTATTTCATATAAATATATTTCATATAGCTAGATGATAGATAGAAAGATGATAGATAGATAGATAGATAGATAGATAGATAGATAGATAGATAGATAGATAGATCTGAGAGCTAGAGATGCTAAAATTACCCATCAACTTTTGGAGAAGTGACATCATAGGGATTTTCTGAATGTCAAATTATATTCTTTTGTTAATATATTTATCATTTTCACACTAAAATGAACCCTGTAATAGATCTATCAAGAGTCTATGGACCAAGCTGGGTGTGGTGGCGCACACCTTTAATCCCAGCACTTGGGAGGCAGAGGTAGGAGGATTACCATGAGTTCAAGACCACCCTGAGTCTACAGAGTGAATTCAAGGTGAGCCTGGGCTAGAGCAAGACCCTACCTTGAAAAACAAAACAAACAAACAAACAAACAAAAAAGAGTCTATGGACCATAAAGAGGTGGGGTGTCTTAATTCTGAAAGTGGAGAAGGTGACTTTTAGGTTGGCTGTTCAAGATGAAAAGTAATATTTGAGATTGTGAGCTCAGGATGAAGAATGGTGCAAGGATTTTCTTCCCAGTTACTCATGCCTTGGTATGACTTCAGCCTGATAGGACTAAGGAAAGGACTCTGTTTGTGCTACCAGGACACAGAAATATAACATCAATAAGATTGTCAGGACTTGAATTAGGCTAAGTAGATTTTATATTTTATTATATATAAGCAGTAGGATCCACTAAATATATATTTTAATGCAGAGGTGATCACTTTTGGAAAGGAATCAAAAGATGCTACACAAGGAAGACAAACACTAGCATATCAGTTTTGAAATGCGGTCAGGTGGCAGGAAACATTGGACAATGCCTATTGCAATAATTCAATTAGAAATTGAATTGCCTGAACAAGGCTTATCTATAAAGAAAAGTATAAGAAACAATGATTTTGTTCTTTAACCACTCAGGAAAGAAATTCAGTTCTTTTTTTTCCCTTACTCCCTTCTGCCCTATTCTGTCTCTCTTTCACTCCCTCTGTTTCCATTTCCCCCATTTCTCCTTCATATACTGTTTTTCAGTGCTTAATATGTGCCATGCTGTGAGAATGGGGAAGAGGGTGAATCAGAGAAGATGCCAGAAATCTAGCTTGGCTGAGTTATATTTCTATTAGCTATGGCAGGAAACAATTTAGGGAAAGGAGCAGTTTTTCAGCAAAGAATAGAATGACTTTGAATTTGAAAGACTAATTTAGAAGTGCCTGTGGGGCTTCCAGAGATGTCCAGAAAAGAGCTAAAATCGCTCTCTGATATTGCTGCAGTTGTCTGGAAGTCAAGAGCAGACTGGTGAGCAGTGACTCCTCTCTCCAAGAGGGGCCACGGCTCCATCAGATTGCCTTAAATCATCTGTGCTAGAAACTCTGATAAGGGATTAGTAATGATCTTGAACCGACAGGATGCAGTTTTCTTCCAGTCCTGAGTCTGCAAACACATATGCATGAGACAGAAAGAGAAGGAAGGAAGGAGAAAGGGAAACAGGGAAGAGAGGACAACTTCATTTCCTTCTCTGTGGCCACACCTACTATAACAAGCATTATTCCATTCATTGCATATCACCAGTCTTAAATTTTTAATTTCTAAAATAGCAATGCCAGAAGCACCAAGATTTGCTAATATTTTCGGTTTCTCTGCTTTAAACTTATCTATGGTCTAATTCTTAAATGTTTATTGTATCTTTTACAACCTAAATATCATTTTTGTTTTTTTTTTTTTTTTTTTTTTTTTTTTTTTTTTTTTTTTTGGTTTTGTGAGGTAGGGTCTCACTCTGGCCCAGGCTGACCTGGAATTTACTATGTAGTCTCAGGGTGGCCTTGAACTCACGGTGATCCTCCTACCTCTGCCTCCCAAGTTCTGGGATTAAAGGCATGTGCCACCACACCCGGCTTCATTTTGTAATTCTTATTCTGACTCAGGTTACTACAAATAGGTGAGGACATATGTTCAAGTCATGAAATTGTATCATGATATTGTGTAATTTATATTCTGGAAATAAAAGTTTTTCAAGTTTATGGTTTGAAAATTTAGGACTAATAATAGTAATAATTAACCATTATTTTATCACAGACTATACATTCTTTTTTGTTAGCTTTGTCATATATATGTGTATATTGTACGTACATGAGTACATTCATGTATGTCCATATATATGTGTGCATATTGTTAATGCATGGGTACATTTGTGTATGTGTGCATATGTATGTGTATATATTGTAGATACCCGGGCATATTCATGTATGTAAACATGTATGTGTGCATGTTATGCATACATGGGTACATTCATGTATATGGGCACATATGTGTGCAGGTGTGTAACTGCTTGAATAAGCATGCATGTGAGGATCACAGGTTGACACTGAGTGTCTTTTTGAATCACTTTCCACCTTGTTCTTTGAGACAGAGACTCTCACTGAACCCAGGAGTCACAGATTCAAGTAGACTAGATAGCCAATGAATCCAACGATTTCCTGTCTCTTCCTCCCTAGTTAGCACTGGGACAATGGGCAGGGAACTCCTTGTCCACTTGTGTCCTTTGGAGATATGAATTCAGGTACTCATGTTTATGGGATAAGTACTTTACCTGCTTAGCTACCTCCTCAACTCCTATTCTCTATTCTTTTCATTTTTAAAATATTTTTGTTGTTCTAAAGAATTTATTTTAGTTTTTAATTTTTCAATTAGTTATGTATATAGTATATATATACAGCCATGATGGTACCACCGTTAGCCTTCTCCCTGTCCTCCCCCCATGGTTCATGTAGGTCTTGTCTTATGGGGGAAACCATTAGTTATGCAGGAGAGGCAGTGACTCTGTGCAAAATGACCCATCTCATGGCTCTAACAATCTTTCTGCCTCCTCTTCCACGAGTTTCCCTGAGCCATGTTGGGTGCATTTTAGGTCTATTTCAGTGATGATGTTTTTTGAGTCTCTGGGTCTCTGGATATCTGATTTGGTAGGAGTTGAGTGTTCTTTGTGTTTATCTCCTTCTCCCTGTGCTGGTACCAGGTTCACTGATAAAGCAGCACTCTTGCTCATTTCCCCTATAACTCTATGGCTTCAGCTGGTGCCCTGGTGAGGTGTGATGGGCTGATTGTCTCTTCAGGATATGCGTCCATCTAAAAGAGACAAGTGTGAGGTCAGTGCAAGATACATGGATAACCATTATTTTAGAGAGAATTTAATAGGTGTAGGCCCTCTTGTATCCCACTATTGGTGGGAGCTTGATATTAGAGAGCGGGCTTCATTTTGGGATTTGGTTCTGACGTGTTTCCCCTTTCCAGGTATGGGTTCCATTCCACTGAGCAGATCCGTTAACCAAATGTAGAGCAGTTTGTAACCCACCATGGCTGTGCACCACTACTGCACTTGTGTGAGCATCACATCAGGTTGTTTGCTGCTGAATAGCTTAGAACACAAGTTGCTTAGACAGATGTTGGTCGTTTTCCCCCAATCACTTATGTAACACCTTCTGGCACTAGACAAGCTAACTGTCTGGGGACTGACTCTCTTCCAGATTCCAGACAGGTCTCTCCATGTTCCAGCCGAACAGCATATATTGTCTTCAGCCGCACAGCATGGTGTCCTTTAGCAGTAGGGTCTTACCAATAACCTTTGGTGAGTCAGCAAGTACTCGGACAGAAATCTGTCTTCTTTTGGGAAACCTTGTAGGTCTCACTGATCAACAGCTCATTGTGGATATTAACCACATGCTGGTATTGGGAGTTACAGGTCAGCACCAAGGGAAAAGAAGGAAGAAGCAATATAGGTAATGTGAAAGAGAAAGAGAGAAGAGGGAGTGATACAGAGAGAAACAGGAGAAGATTGAAGTTAGTCTTCATCATACCTCTCTCCTGGACCCTGTGACTCAGGTGTTCTCTCCAAGCACCTGATGCAGGTTCTACCTTTTAGTATGTCTTTCAGAATGTCGGATTTTATAGTACCATTTCCATTTGGGTCCAGTTTTTTGCCCCCACCCTTGCTCTGCCCTCCCACCCCACCATGTCTATTGTCCAGTCCTCCAGATGTTAATTAGGTGTGTCAGCATCTCAGGAAAATACAAATTTGGAGCCACAGATGAGTGAGACCATGCAATACTTAGTGTTATTGGGTGAGTTGCCTAAGAATGATCTGTTCCAAGTTTGACCATTTTTCTTCAAATTGCTGTGTGTCATTTTTCCTTACTGCTGTATAAAATTCCATATTTTATTTATTTATAAGGAGTGAGAAAAAGAGAGAGCGAGAAGAGAGAGAGACAGAGAATGGGCAAGCTAGGGCCTCTGGCTGCCGCAAACTAACTCCAAGTACTCCTATTAGGTTTTTCAGTGTATTACATTAAGTTTAAATAATGTAAATTATTTATTTATTTATTTATTCATTTTTGGTTTTTTGAGGTAGGGTTTCACTCTAAATAATGTAAATTTTTTAGGAAAGCTGTTACTACTATTGAATTTTCTTTCATCACTTCAATTGTTGTTTTAAGGTTTACAGTTTTAACAGATAGAACTATTTTGTACTATTGAATTCCCAAAATTTCATGATATGAATTACTTTGATCTTTAGCACCTGATCAAAACAAATGATGAGTATAAATCATGATCTATATCAATAAATAAAAGAAACATAAGTCTTAACATTCTTAATATGCAAAATAATAAGCAAGATAAAAAGATGAAATGTTTAAATAAGACATTACCAATGGAAATATAAATTTGGAAAAGAAATCATTCTGGAGATAAATCTGGTAAAATGTATCAAAATTAAAATTATAAATCTCTTGTGGCAGTAGCCATACCTAAACACATCTGGAGGACTCTAAGCAAATAAATATGCAGATGAGCCAGTATGTATGCACAAGGAATTTGATTGCAGCATAGGTTCTCCTGGTTAAAAAAAAAAAAAAGTATTAAATTGTTGTTTCATTACAACACAGTAAAAAAAATTGAAAATTTGGAACTTATGAGATTAAAAAAAAAATGAGGTAGATCTGCATGTATGATATGAAAGACAGTATGGCATACTGTTGATATAAGTAAACACAAAGCACGTGGCAGATTCGTCAATATGCTTATATGCACTCAGATTACAAACACTGTCATAGATACCCATCACACTATTATTGTACTTTTATCTAAGTGTTTGTTGAGGTACCATTTTCACAAAGACCACAATACATTGAAAAAAGGGATGCATTAAGCAGTTTGTAAAATGTGCTGAGATGGCTGAGGAAATACTTGTTTGTAACTGGGTTTGCATGGCTTACACGTGCGTGGGACACTCTGACTCCAAATATATAGAAAGATATTTCTGAGAAAACAAACAGTGCTTTTGTTGAAAGCAGAAAGCAAAGGAAGAATTAATCAGGTAAAGAAAAAAAAAAGTTCAACACTGAAGGAATATGATCCAAGGAAGCCTCCAGGCTACAAAGACGTTAATGTATTCAAGAATGGGAAAATATCTAGGTATTAGTGGAAGAGAATGAGGACTTTTAGAGAAGATGTTGTTACCTTGAAGGTTGAAGTTACACTTGTGAATCTACTTTGAATTTTATAAATATGTGTTCCCATTAACATGTAGATGATTCGGAAACTAGACAAAACTATCATAAGCTAAGAAAAAACGTTAAGGAACCACTTCAAACAGGCCTCAGAAAGACAATGAAGTAGACAAAAGAAGTTGAGAACAGTTGAGTTGAACCTCAAATGTTACATATTGAAAGAAATTGTAAGAGAGCAATGCAAACAATGGTTTAGAGAATGAGCCCACTCCTTTTAAATATCCTGTCATGTGCTGGCAAGATGGCTTAGCAGTCAAGGCACTTGCCTGTGAAGCCTAAGGACCCAGGTTTGATTTTCCAGAACCCAGGTAAACCAGATGCAAGAGGTGGTATATGCATCTGGAATTCCTTTGAAGTGGCTGGAGGCTCTGATGTGCCCATTTTCTCTCTCTCTCTTTTTCTTTTTCTCTCACTCCCCTCTTTCTCTCTCTAATAAATAAATTTAAAAGAATTAAAAAATTAAAAATTAAATATCCTATTTAAAATGTGATATCAAGTAATTCTTCAAGTCTTAAGTGAGACTCTTTCTTGTCAAAGGGTCCACACAAAGGTTTAGAGCCACACAGCTTTCAAATGTTTATGTGCATTTCAGCTTCACCTTCACCACTACTCCTCTTTGGTCTTGGGCACCCAGAACAAAAAGTAAGACACCATGGCCAATGTTTGTTGTTGCCTTTTGATGTTACTTCCAGTCCTGTGAATATCTCTGTTCTTTTCCAAAAATATGAGCCAACTTGGGAACAATGGCTGTCAATGTTGCCTTCAAGATAGAGTCACCTGGAGAGATCTAAAAGCAAAACCAAATTGAGCCGGGCGTGGTGGCGCACGCCTTTAATCCCAGCACTCGGGAGGCAGAGGTAGGAGGATCGCCGAGAGTTCAAGGCCACCCTGAGACTACATAATTAATTCCAGGTCAGCCTGGACCAGAGTGAGACCCTACCTTGCAAAACCAAAAAAACAAAACAAAACAAACAAACAAACAAAAAAAAACAAATTGATGCTCCAGCCTCATTGCAGGGCCAACTAGATAATTATCTCTGGCATTAGGATCCAAGTATTAAATGTTATAGTGTTCCCTGGTGATCTCCTGTGCAACTGTGATGAGAAACATCACTTCACTAGTATAGTTTAGCCTGTTTGCATTTTCAACGTGTAAACTATGCTTCCTATCGCAAAAAATAAATGGAGGCAACTTCACTCCATTGGATAACTCGAAATACCTGACTCAAGAACTAGAATGAGAGGTCTCATGCACTGGCTGTTTGGAATATGCTTATTTAAAGAATATAAGTTGCTAAGTGAAGAGTGTAGGAAGGCTGTAACTCTAAGTTGTTAAATATATCAAGTTTGTGTTAAATTCATGACCCTGAGTTTTCTTATCTATAAAATGCCTACTGCATAGTTCATTGGTGACTCAAAGGCTCAGTAAATACTAATTGGAAAAGGATCAGTGTAATCTCTTATAAAAACTAAAACTTCAGTTCTTTATCTCTACCAGATTAGTTTATTTTTCTTTTAGTGAGCCTTCATTCATATTATATGGAGCCCAAAACAATAGACAATGGACATATTGTTTTAGAGCATGCCATAGTTTTCTTGGTTGTTAACTTGACAAGATTTAGAGATGTCTCTGTATGTTTGTGCACTTATTTCCAGAGATAAAGAACATCTGATTCAATGAATTGAGAGGGGGAGGCACACCCTAAATGTGAGCTAGTGTGAAATATGCATGCACACACATGAATCACTTCTTCTTACAGATCCTTTTTTTTTTTAATTTCTTCTGGCTTTGCCCATCAGACATAAGCTTTTTCATCCTTTGAACAGACTCACAACATTGAATCCCTAAGGATGTTCTATGCTTTGACCTCAGTCCAGGGTCATATCATTGGTCCTTCTTATTCTATAAGGATTTCAGCTTCTTGGACTCAATAGCTACTGGTTTCCTTTCTGTTTGATATGCTAACAGTTACTGTGGGGTTTGTCTAGTTTCTGACCATGTAAGCCAAAATAAGAAATCCTCTCTTATAATTACCTACATTTGAGGGATTCTGTTTACTGAATCCTGACTAATACAAATAAAAGGATAGCAATACTTCAGAGTTTTTAAATGTCTTGGAACTTACATAATGATTTGCTTATGGAATGCATTACAATACTTTTCGGTCTGACAACATCTGTTTATTAGTTTGCAATTTTATAGATAAGAAGTCTTCCCTGATAGTAGTTATTTCTCTACTCATGGTCTCATGAAACTAAATGCAAATCATCTGTTACACTGTACATACTGTCACCAGGGCTCAGGGTGCTTTCCCAAGCTCCTGTGACTGTGACAAGTTTACTTCCTTGCAGTTGTAGGACTAAGGTCAGGTGGCATTCAGTTCTCTACTTTAAGCAAAATTGCAGAGGAACCTAACTGATTTGTCAGCCAATCTCTGATTACAATAATGTTTGATGAAGGATCACTGAATTTTGGCATTTAGAGGTAAAGGAGTTCAAGGGCATGAGAGGCATCGCTCTAATGGAAGGAGTTTATTCCATTTTCACCTATTTATTTATTTGAACACATAATTTCCATAGTTAGTTCCCCAAAAAGCAGGATTGATGCTGCACACTGCATTCTTAGAGCAATAAGTGATACTAGTCATACACAGAGTAACAAACAGATGTGAAGATGCCAGTTCCATCCATCTCATTAAGATTAATTCCAGTAATTATAATCTCTGTTTAATATATTTCATAGGTTTAAATGTTTGTTTAGATAATTATACTGTAATAATATTGTCATCACTATAATAACATAGAAGCAACTTTTCAACACTTAAGAGTTGTATGGTCATAGGAATAGTTTCTTTAAATAAAACTCATTTTGATAACAGCTTTGTTGCAGAGAAATCTGGTTGATGAAAAGATGTGAGCATACAATTTGTTATATTGGGATACAACTCAATAAACTCAATAAAGTTGGAAATATGGCTTTAAAAAGTAGGACAGATACAATTTTTATTCTTGATTATATCTTGTTCATACCATTTTCTCTATCTTTGGTTTATTCTGGATTCATTAAAACTTTATTTAATAGTTGTATTCCACAATGTCACTATTTTTAGTATACTACAATTTATATCCTTTTTAACTTATCATAAAAAGTCACCAAATATCAGCCTGTAAATGATTGAGGGGTACATATTTTTATAGATTCTGGAAGAGACATTCAGTATTGATGATACACTGCTGAGGATAGGTTAATTGTGTTGCCCTTTTCAGTGTTATCATAGAGCTCGACTGCAGAGATTAAGGCCCCAACTATGACGCTGGCAGTAGCTCTTCTTCCTCCAAACTTCTGCAGGCCTCAGCCATCATCTCAAACATTTGATACTTTGTGGTTGTATGGGTAGTATTGACTCAGAAGCTGAACATAGCCACTTCTACATTCAGACGTACATCAGAGATGTAGCAGTTTGATTCCAGATCACTAGAATAAAGCAATTATCATAATAAAGCATGCCACTTGAAAAAGTTTTTTTTAATTATTATTTTTTATTGACAACTTTTATACTTACATAGAAAAAAACCCACCTGATATTTCCCTCTGGCCTCCCAGTGCATTTAAAGTTATATTCTAGGGCTGAGGAGATAGCTCAGCATTTTACAAACACTTATCACACAAGCGTGAGGACTTGAGCCCCCACACGCAAAGCTGGCCATGTCCACACATACCTGAAATCCCATCAAGGGGACAGGGACAGGAGCATCTTTTACTGCATTTACTTGCCCGCTGACTCAAGGAAATAAGGTGGAAGAGAGATAAAGGAGGACATGTGATAGCCTTCACTGGCCTCATACACATGTCCCTGGGCTGCGTGTATCTGCACACACACACACACACTACATATACTACCCACCCATACCAAATATATGTTTATACTATTCTGTAGTAGTATATGTTCAATAGTAGTATAACTAAAATAATGTGCATTACTCAATTAAAATACTGTGTTTTAGTTACAGTTATCAATGCTGGGACAAATAACCTAACAAAAATCAGTTTGCTGAAGAAATTGTTCATTTGGTTTCTAGTTGCAAGGGTCAAGTCCATCATGGCAGGGAAAGTGTGGTGGCAGGAGCTTGAAGGAGCTCTGCACATTCAGTCCACAGTGAGAGAGCACACAGCAGTGAATGTTGGTGTTCAGCCATTCTCTCTCCTTTTTTTGCAGTTTAGAACCACAGCCCATTGAATGTTGACCCACAGCTAAACAGGTTCTGCCTACCTCAATTAATCTAATTGAGATTATCCCTCAGAGACTAGATTCTTAGGAGATTCTAGATCCTGTAAAGCTGACAATAAATATCAACGATCACATAATATGTTGCTCTAAAATGCTAACAATAACCTATACTTCTGTAAATCATAATCGTTTTTACAGAAGGAAGGTCTTACCTGCATATTAAAGAATGCTGACTTACCAAGGTAGTGATGGTTGAAGGTCAGGTGGTTATGAAAATTTCTTAAAATGATCCAGTGATAAAGTTTGGAGCACTTATTGATGGTTGCTTTCAAAAAATTTTCTAGAGCCGGGCGTGGTGGCGCATGCCTTTAATCCCAGGATTCGGGAGGCAAAGGTAGGAGGATCGCCATGAGTTCAAGGCCACCCTGAGATAACATAGTGAATTCTAGGTCAGCCTGGGCTAGAGTGAGACCCTACCTTGGAAAAAAGAAAGAAAAAAATGAAAAAAAGAAAAGAAAAAAAAGAAAAAAATTTTCTAGATCATTTAGTCCTATTTGATAGCCTTTGACTCATGGAACTGCTTTCAGCAGGGAAGTCAGTCCTCTCTAATGCCTGTACTGCTTTACTAACTGTCTATGTAAGATTCTCATTCTATAGACTTCACAACATCTTCACCAAGAATAGATTTCACCTCAAGAAAACATTCTCCTTGCATGTTCATAAGGCACTGTCTGTTATCAGTAATCCCTTATCATCCTCAGGTTACACTCCTAATTCTAGTTCACTCACATTTTAATTAAGTCTGCATTTTGCCCTCCATTGGAGTCCTGAATCACCTTTAAGTCGTCTATTAGGATAGGAATCATCATTTTCCAAACTCTTGTTAATGGTATCAGTTTATCTCCTTCTAGGGCTCACAAATCTAAATATCACAAATCACAATTTCTAAAATTATGAATCCATTACAGAATGTCTCGTGTAGACATTGTCCTCAGATAGCATTTTCTGGACCAACTTGTTGACGCTTACTTATATCAGTTCTTTCTGCTGTTTCTTTTGTGACAGGGATTAATTTTTTTTTAGACCATATAAACCTACCTCCATTAGCTTCAGGCTTCTCCAGCTTCTACTCCATCTTTCTCACTACAATTAAAGAGAGCTTGCATCTTACTTTGCATCGTATTTTGACTTAGGGGAGCATTTTGGCTTGTTTTCTCTCCTATCTAGACGAATAAAACTTTCTCCTTATCAGGAATAAGAACACTATGCTTTACTTTGCATTTGCCACTTGGAGAACTGGCTCAAGATGTCTGAAAGTTGGAATATTTTGGCTTTTTATATGCTATTTATACCAAACACAATCATTACTAGATTTGAATTAAAGAGTTGTACAATAATTCCTTTCACTTGAACACTGAGAGGCCAAGCACGTGGTTGATTGGCTCAATTTTCATATTCTTATGTCTAGAGGAATAGGAAGGCCTAAGGAGATGAAAAGAAAGGCCATTAACTGTTACAGAACACATATGACACTTACTGACTAAGCTCTTCATCCTTTATGTGCACTTCATGGGGCCTTACAACAACTTATGATTGTAATTTCAAAGTTCTCTAATCACAGGTCAGCACAGCATAAACACCGAAACATGAAACTAGCATAAGTTCTTGGGACAATGGTGCCAATTCACTTACCAAAAACCTTCAGTTGCCCAAAGCCCAAGAGAATAAGTACAACCATATGCTAACAGTCAGCAGTGCAGAGTCCATTCCCAATTGTTGATATTCAGACCTCAATGGCACCAAACATGTGCTGCTTTTGTGACTGGGAAAATCCTTACTGATCTTTTATTAAGTATCCTCTAGTGTGACCAGCTTTTGTGAGTTTTGTTCATGTGCTTATTGGCTACTCCGTGGGCCAGCCACTAACATCTTTACCAGAACATCAAAGTGAGGTTCCATGAAACAAATATGGATATGTAGAATGCTTCTATGTATTATTTATGTCAACATTCTTTATTGCAAAGTCAAAATAGCTGGTATAAATAGTAATCATAAAGCAGTGTGTTCATTTCTGTAGAAGAAATGAAAGATTAATAAAGGTACTATTAACAGAAGAGTATTCATTTAGTTTAGTTAATGATATTTAAAACTTGTCAAATGATAATTTTGATAAGCAATGCTTAATGTATACCTAATTTTGATCCTTCAGTTTCTTGACAGATTCTACAATTTAGGACTGACTTTGCTGGCTGAAGTCATTAACAAAGATGGGCATGAAGGTCATAATCAGGGATAAGTTGGAGTGGGCAAAGCATGTTCTGAGAAAACCCAATGGACATCTGATTTAAAGGCCAGGGAAGGGAAGTAAAGTTTAGAAGATTATAAAGACAGTGAGAATAGAGAAGATCCTCATATAATAGGAAGGTGAAAGCATATTATACCAAGCAAATAAATACAATGAGGACTCTCAATGTGAATTATTTTCAAAGTTAAAGCAAAATTCAAAGAGGATGAGAAAGCCTCATTTTATATAACTTGGATAAAATATTTTTAAAGTTTTGGATGATATGGTCATTTATGTCATTTTCATATTATAGTTTTAATGAGAATGAAGCAATAAAACAGAATTCTTTTGGAATGGTCTCTGGTATGAATAATATCTCTTTGGGTTCAAAGTGGAATATAGTGGTGGAGGTAGAGTCATGGCTGAGTGGTCCCAAGGAGAGATCTGAAATCTTCTGTCACCTCACCTTCACATCGATGCTTTGTTTCATTTTCTCAGGAGAGCATTATATGCATGAGAGATGCAGAAAGATGTACATTCTGTAGGCAAAGGGCAGCATTTACACGAGATGAATAGGAAGGAACAGAAAAGGTTGTAGATATCACCATGTAGCAGATAGTTGACTCCATTTTCCCATTAAGAAATTCTGCTGGAAATTAAAGACGTGGTGAAAAGATGTGCAAAATGGAGAAGGAATTGTAGGAAATATGGTGGTTTGTTGGATGAAATGAATGAAAGAATAACTTTCTACTACCCAATGGACTCTTCTTGGAGGAGAAATTCATGTAATGCCATGTGTCAATATCTACTCACACCAGGACACTTATTTATGGAAGGTCAGCTGTTATTGAATGAAATGATTTGGAAGTGACAATCTATGTAAAACTGACTAGTTTTAGGAACAAAAGTCACTTAAAGTTGTTGACTATGCACATTTTAATGGCAGGCAGAGCTGGACTGTTAGACCGAAACACAGATGCTAGAGTTACAGAAATTCTACAGAATGACCAAAGAAATAACTGACAATGGTGGGGTTGCTTACATTATTTTCCACTGAGTCTACTTTGGTGGCCCTGTGGTCCCTAATAAAGGGCATTTTTCCTACCTCTAATATAAATTATGAAACATCACTATTAAGAGCCCATAGTCCTAATTGTGCTGACAAGGAATGAAGCCCCAGCCTAGCACTTATCCAGCTCTCTGAGAACCCACATAAATGGCATAAATGCTCTAAACATTTCATTCCCTGATCAGCCAATATAGTACTACATCAGTCTTAAAGACATTATGAAAATAGAATAGAATAAACCATGCAACAAGCTTAGACATAAAAACACAGGGAGTAGTTGCATCATGTATTACTATTTACTTTCTTAGTAGAAATCTAGAGGCTCTGAGTTATATAATGTGAACTGATCTAATTGTCTCATGATGTTTAATAAGTGGTTGTATGGCTAGTGTGTGAAAAACTGATTGGATACTTAACTATCATTTCAGTAGTCCATTGCTAACCATTAGTGACCTATGAAATTTAAAATATTTTAGGACATATTAAATAGATTTTTTAAAAAAATTTGACCTGTTGATATGACACTTTTCTGTGTGGAGGGGACAGGGTCATCCTCCATTGCCAAGCCTGGTCTCAAACTCATGGGCTCAAGCTGTCCCCCTGTCTCAGTCTCTAGAGTTAGTTGGAGCTTCAAACACATGCTTGTTCTGAGCTTAGGTCACTTGCTTTCCAGGGTGGAAGTTTTGCATGAGCATATGCCAAGAGTTTTATTGGCTTTTTATTTGCTTATTTCCTATTTTTGAAATAAAATATTTAAAGGTTGACTCTTGCTGTGCACATTGCCACTGCCTTGGGTTAAATGACAGCTCTACAGTCAATTATTTTGAAAGCAGTGCTTCTAGGGGTGACCCATATCCAGGGTACATTCACTACAGAGTCACAGGGCTTATAAATTTTATTTATGGCTCATATAAAGTTTTATATTCCAATATTTTTCAAAAGACATCCTTTATGTCCATGTGCCTTCCCTTAGTTATACTGATAACTATCCATTTTGTATTAAGAATGAGATTGAAAGCAGTCTTTTATGATATTTCAGAATTATGAAAGGATTTCATCTCTTTTCCAATAGTACTATGCCACAACTGAAGCACATTATGTTTGTGCAGTAAGTTAATTGTCGTAGGTAACATAAATCCCCATGAACTCTCATGCCATTGGACTGGTTAATAAAACTCCCTTTGTTTTGACTTAGTGGAAATCTGAGGTGCAGTTTCAGATTGCCCCTAGTCATCAAGGCTGCCTCCCAAGGGAGAGCAGAGAGTGTTGGGAAGTTTCCTACTGAGACTAGAATATGTTTTTCCTTAAGGCAATGTTGGCTCTGAATTTGGTTGTTCTGCCCAAAGGGTTCCCTGAAATGAATCTCAGGTTGGAGAGAGACAGAGAAACATTTTTTTTCTTCTTTTTAGATTTGTATTGGTATCCACAAACCTGCTCCTATACCTCAGGGGACTCTGCACAGTGCATAGAAAGGCTGTTTGTTTTTGTTTGTTTAAAAAATCAATTTGCTGCTAAACTTCCTCAAATATTTACTACCTTGGTGAAAGGAAAGAATTTTTTTTTAATCCCTTTTCAATTTTGCCTTGGGGAAGAAGCATTCCTGTGCTCTTCCAAGCTAAAGGAGGGAGGAGTTTGACTGTTGACCAAGACATAAGAGACATAAAGTAACACTTCATTGTAGGTCATGTGCAGCTGCTCTGGAGTGTACATAGTGAGGCTCAGGGGCTGTTTTGCCAGGTCTCAGTAACCTTCCACTTCTAGCAGGGCAGGAGAGAAACATCATCAGGTACCCGTGTGCCCCATTACACAGTCTCTATTGTCTCCAACAAGTATACCTAAATAAATTCTGTCTCTTACTGACAATGTCTTTGGCTTCAATTACGAATAACAACAGTGGACATTGCATATATTCTTTTTTAGCAGAAAGCATTATTAATGCCTAATATACTGTTAAATATGAACCTTCCTTCATATATACTACACAACCATGACCTTTATAAGCCTGCAGGCCTATCAGTGTCCATGTTAAATGTTGCTGTAGAAATAATTTATAACCCTGAGTGATTTTAGTTCTCTTGGATACCATATGTTTGCAAAAAAGTTTACAATTGGCTATTACTTTATATGATGGTATATTTGGTGTATACCTTACCAACTTAATATCATCCACACTGTTTGAAGTGAAAATCAAACACAATAGAACACCAACTTGGTAAAATGAGCCCATATTTCTGATTTTTACTTTGTTAGATGAAAATCTCAAGGTGGAGGAAGGTAATTTGGTTAATTGTGCTGTTGTTTGGTGAGTGTTTACCTTGTGTCAGGCAAAGTTGGCAAAGCTGAATCTAAAAGAGGGAGGACAACATTCCTGAGTTTGGGGTTGGGGAGCTGGCTCAATGGCTAGATTTGCACTGAATTCACTTCCTCAGCACCCGGTAAACAACTAGGCATGGCCATCCATACCTGTAACCCTAATCCTGTAAACAGGGAGACTAGTGAATTGCTGAGGTTCACTGTTCAGCCAGTCTGACTGAAAACTGCAGCTCCAGGTTCAATGAGAGATTCCATCTCATGTCTCAGTGATTAAGGCGCTTGCTTGTAAAGCCTGGTGTCCTGGTTTTGACTCCCCAGTATTCACGTAAAGCCAGATGTACAAAGTGGCACATGCATCTGGAGTTTGTTTGCAGAAGCACAAAATGGTTAATTTGTCTGGAGTTCATTCTGGACCCTCTCTCTCTCTCTCTCCCTCTCTCTCTCTCTCTCTCTCTCTCTGCCTCTGCTTATAAATAATACAATAAAATAAATGGCTGGGGAGATACTCATGAGTGAATGACAGAGGAGGAAACAAACATTTTCTTGTGGCTTATGAAAGTGTAGGAATGGGGTGCCACATGTCTACACACACATATACACACGTACACCACCACCACCATAGTACAAATAGTACAAACACAAACATGTGCGCATGCGTGCGTACACACAAACACACACACACACACACCAAGAATCCTGTATTTCCTAGTGGCCTAGGGGGAATTACATTAGAAAGATTTAAAAAAAATATTTTGTATTTATTTCTTTGCAAGCAGAGAGAGATAAATGAAAGATAGAAAGAGAGAGAGAAAAAATGGATGTGCCAGGACCTCTAGCTCCTGCAAATGAACTCCAGATGCATGTGCCGCTTTTGTGTATCTGGCTTTACATAGGTACTGGGGAATCAAACTCAAGACTTAGGGTTGTGGTTTCTTTCTTTCTTTCTTTCTTTTTTTTGCTTTAACCACTGAACAATCTTTCCTGCCCTAATTTATAGTTTTGATCAACAATGTTGATATCAAGGATAAGAAGACATCCGGTAACAAAAGGTGGCAAGAAAATTCCACCCAAAAAAGTTCTGATATGCACAGACGGTAATAGACAGCCTTCATTCTGAGACTGATAGAAATTTCCATGACTTAACTATGTAAGCTCAGGTTCCTGAGAAGTAAAACTACAATTAATAATTTTGCCTACCTAAAGAATTTCTGGGATCACTAGAATAATTTTGGTAAGGTAACAAGCTTGTTTACATTGATTTGTTCAAAAAGACTATTTTTTTCTTCATTCTTTATACTAGCCCCTAATAGTGAACTCACTATTGAAATGATGCTATCACTTAAATGTAATTGAAAATGGAGGAGTGCTTGGGTTCATCAGCTCCTCGTAGGTGTATAGCCAGCTCTATCAACATCCCAAGTAAGGGGAAGAAAACATGCTATCTCTTCAAAATTGTAAAAAAGATCTTATGCATATACTTCTTTCGAGGGCTTTTCTTTTCTAGATGCTTTAATAGTTCCTAAGCATTCCACAGATTCATTGTAAAAGAGAAACTGAAAGCCCCCAATAAAACCTGCTGGCGGATTGTACAATCTTACTGTGCGACTCATTGTTATGGTGGAGTTGTCATTGTTAGTGTTTTAACAAAGCATTAATAAAATTTATAGTTGCAGCCAATAACAAAAATATTCAAATGAATTTATTTTGAGTTTTCAATCATCATAGATGGGTCTTTATGCATCACAGTGGAATCTATGTATAAACTCTAAAAGTCTGTGAGCTGAAAAACTTGCAGCCAACAACAACTGTTTCAGTAAGGAATACCAACAAAGTTGACAAGTGCATTGTATTAAGTGTTTTGTTATTTTAACCTGTTATATTCTTTTCCCTTTCATCTTTTTTACACTGGCTTATGTTCATTTCTACTGAAATATAAACCTCAGGTCTGCTAATAAACAGTGAACAAGCACTCAGGATTTGCTCAATATTTTAACTGTTGCCTAGTATTATTAGAAAAATGGTGAGGACTGGATGGATGGCTTAGCCGTTAAGGTGTTTGCCTGCAAAGCCAAAGGACCTAGGTTCGATTGCTCAGGGCCAACATTAACCAGACGCATAAGGGGGCTCACACATCTGGAGTTTGTTTGCAGTGGCTAGAGGCCCTGGTGCACCATTCTCTCTCTCTCTCCTTCTTTCTCTGTCTAATAAATAAATAACTAAATAAAAATTTTTAAAAAAGAAAAGTGGTGAATATTATACCATAGTATTTCTAAATAATCAACTTTCTTCCCAATCAAGAAAATTCTTGTTTTAATAGTTGGAAGTTTCAAGTTAACTATAAAGATTTTAATATTTCACATTAGTGTTAAAATTGCAAAATGTATCACATACATAATGATGATATTTTTATATTCCACTATTTGCACTTAAAGGTTAAAAGTAAAATTTTACAGTACTACAATTTATTACAAAGTAAATTCCTGAAAATATTCTCTTTCCTGTATATCAATGGTAAATACATTTGACTCAATATTTTGGACAACTGAATATGTTTTGTGCTTTTGACATAGATTACAGATTGTTTATGTTAAATCTAAATTCTCTATTAAAATTAACATGGGAAAATGTTTCTTAAAATATATAACTAGGGCTGGATAGATGGCTTAGCGGTTAAGGCGCCTGCCTGCTATGCCTAAGAACTCTGGTTCCAATCTCCAGCAGTTCCAATCTCCAGGTCCCACGTTTAGCCAGATGCCAAGTGACGCAAGGGCGCAATGCCACACTTGCCCACAAGGGGGTGCACACATCTGGATTTCCTTCACAGCAGCTGAGAGACTGCTGGGGCTCCTATCTCTATCTGTCTCCCTCTCCCTCTCTGTCTGTCTGCCTCTCTCTCTGTGTCTCTCTCCAAAAATAAATGAAATAATAAAAAAATTTAAAATATATATAACTGGCTAGGTGGTGCATGCCTTTAATCCCAGTACTTGAGAGGCAGAGAGAGAAGGATCTCTGTGAGTTCGAGACTGCCCTAAGGCTACAAAATGATTTCCAGGTCAGCCTGGGCTATAGTAAGACTTATCTCAAAAATATATATATATATATGAAACACACACACACACACACACACACACCTGGAAAAATCTTTGAAAATTTTTATTGTGTTTATTTTTAAGATTAAAAAAAAAATTACATGTAGTACAATGAGTTTCATTATGACATTTTAACACATGTATATTGTTTCATTTTTTGTGTTAAAGATGCCCTTCCTCACTGCCCACTCTCTTTCCTTGTTATCCCCTTTTGCTAGTCCTCTTCACCCCGACTTAACTGCTTGCCCTCTTTTGCATTTTCACCCTTCATTGAGATTTATCTCTTCTTGACTCTCATGGTCTCTATTTTCAACACACACACACACACACACACACACACACACGTTACACATATACATACACATATAATATGAGAGGAAAGATGATCATTTTTCATCTGTTTTATTTCATTAAACATAATGGTCACCAGTTCTATCCATTTTCCTGAAAATATCATGATTTCATTTCTTTAATGGTTATATAAAAGTCCATTATTTAGATGTACCACCTTTTCTTGATCCATTAATCTGTTGAGGAACATCTGGGCTGCCTTCATTCTTAGATATTGTGACTAGTGCAGCAGTGAAGACATGTGCAAGTAGAGCTGTGGGATGCTGACTTGTGGTCCCTCAGGTAAATACTGGGAGATGGGTAAGTGGGTCATATTGTAGTTCTGTTTTTTTTGTTTGTGAGGACTCTCCACAATGACTTCCATAATGGCCCCATCAGTTTACATTTCCACTAGCAGTGCACAAGATTTTCTTTTTATCCACATAGTTATCTTCACTTATTTTCTTTTATTTTCTTGATAATAGCCATTCTGACAGGTGAGATGGAATTTTCAAGCAGTTTTCATTTGCATTTCCCTGATGGTGAGGGATGTTGAATAAGTTTTTAAACACTGAGATCTAACTGGAAGTTCTCCTATGGACTTCAAGTAAATTAATCTTCTGTAAAACACGATTTTAGTGTTTCAGTTTGCACCCACTTACTTTGACATTTTACCTTAAAATGGTGAAATACAAGGAACTAACTTTTTAAAATTAATTCATTTATTTATTTGCAAGCGAGAGAGAGAGAGAGAGAGAGAGAGAGAGAAGAGAGGCAGACAGAGAGAGAATGGGCATGCCAGGGCTTCTAACCACTGCAAACAAATTCCAGATGCATGTGCCCCTTGTACATCTGGCTTACGTGGGTCCTGGAGAATCAAACTGGGGTCCTTTGTCTTCACAGGCAAACACCTTAACCACTAAGCCATTTCTCCAGCCCACAACTAACTTTTTTAGTGTTAATAAGCCAAAAATTTACATTTTTGTGGTATAAGCCATTTGATCTTATGTTTATTTAATTATGATATAATCACAAGACTCTAGATTTGACAGATCTTCTGGAACTGTCAAAGCCTGTTGCTCTATGGAGAGGGCAGGACTCTGAGTGAGGAGAAACCACACTCATCTGCATTGCAGTGTGAAGAGCCACAAGAGCCTTCT
The DNA here is from genome assembly GCA_036365145.1 of Orientallactaga sibirica. Lineage (NCBI taxonomy): Eukaryota > Metazoa > Chordata > Mammalia > Rodentia > Dipodidae > Orientallactaga > Orientallactaga sibirica. The sequence continues at coordinate 8,381,125 of JAEOAD010000240.1, forward strand.
TGGGAAACCAGTCTCTAGTGCTTTAAAACATGGTCATGTGTTCCAATTGGACTATTAGGAAACTAAGGCTCAGTAGGGTTAAGTGAGCCACCCAGAGCCATAGACTTAGGCTTTCTGATTCTCAAGTCAATTATCTGACTACATTATATCACCTAATATAAACATTTTAGTTGTGAATACATTTTATGCCATCATATGAAATAATTATATGGATGCATATTGATATATGTTCTAAATTATAGTTTTTTACTTAAAAGTATGTTGCCAATTTGATATATTTTAGCTACATATATTTGATTTGTAGCAATTTTCAGTACACATCAACTCTTGTGGACTGTATCAAGAAATCTAATCTAATGTGTGATCACAAGATAAAAATATGAGGATATTTAAATAAACTTTCATTTATTTTAGGTTGACATGTTCTTCATAACTCTAGCTTCATAGATATCATGTATTAAAAGCAAGCTGTTGTATGGATTTCTCATTCTATAATTCCTGAGCTATTCTCTGTAAATGTTGCCAATTTGAGCTGGCCTCTGAAGTGTGTTTCATCTGATTCATTACTACCCCTTTGTAGGTCAGTCTTGTGGTAGGAAGGCAGAAACATCAAGTTTGACGTTTATATAACACTTAAGCAACCCCCAAGTGATAGGCAATGCTAAATGTCATCCTAGGGCCAAGTCACAATGGCCCTATCAACCAGCAATACTTCACCACTGAGTGAGGACCAAAACTGTCTCATGTGAGTATTTTTAGTTTTTCTGTTAGAGAAATGGGGTGTATCACTGGCTATAGAATTAGATTTCATTTGTTGAAAACAGTTGTTTATTTTTAGACTCTGAAGGTATTTATTCAGAAACATGAAAATAATTTATGAACTCTTTCCTTGGGCAAGTGTACTTTAATGTTAATTAAAATTGTGGATTTTATATCTCTGATAACTCATATTATCAAAATGGCTTTGGTGTTTGATATAAGAAAAAATGAAAATAGAAACAACCATTAAAAAACATAATTCAGGGATGGAGAGATGGCTTAGAGGTCAAGGCATATGCCTGCAAAGCCAAAGGATCCTGGTTCGATTCTCCAGGACCTATGTAAGCCAGATGCACGAGGGGTGCATGAATCTGGAGTTCGTTTGCAGTCCCTGGAGGCCCTGGCGTGCCCATTCTCTTTCTGTCTGCCTCTCATCTCTCTCTCTCTCTCTTTCTGCTTGCAAATAAATAAATAAAAATTAAAAAAAAAAAAACATAATTCAGATAGATCATTGATATAAATGGAGACATTAACAAAGACTTTTTCAGTTTTATATTTGCCTTTTAATTAGAAGACTCCAGGAAAACATGAAGAGATGTGCAATTCAATCCCAACTATATACTCTTACAGAGAACCTTTGTGCACTGTATTAATGATTAATAAGCTTATTCAGGAAATGTTCAACAATAAAAGGTATATCCTCTTTTGTGGTGGAAAAGCTTAGCTCTTTGACAATTTGTTTCCTTATGCAACTATAATAGAAGAAATATTTTAATATGAAAAACATAAAAAGTAGCAACTTCATCAACTGCAAAATTATGGACCACTTTGGGTCCTAAAGTTAAGACATTTGTTATACTAGTGCTCAATAAGACATGAATAAATGAGAATTAAAATTTTCTGTGAGAGCAATGTGGAAGTTCTAATTATCAGTGATAAAATTGTCATGTCTGGAGCCATTTTTATTGAGTTCCATACCTACTAGAAGTTGTAAGTATCTTAACGAGAGACAGGGTCAAATTAGGTAATTCTTATATGTTAAGAATTTGTTGTTAACATGTAAAACATCTGAAATACTTGTATTTCAAGGAAGTTATGGAATCAGAGTTTAGAAGTAGCTGTAGTATTTCATTAATAAAAAACTGTTTTAAGTTTGTTCACTCCAGATTTAAATTCTACAATTTCTGTTCCTGGTATGCTAGAGTTGAAAGCCCACTGTTTATTGAGTTCCATGGTTATACCAAAAGTAGACATTTGGTGGTGGTGGACTGTGTTGGCATTATGAAGAACAAAAAGGTGCTCTTCAAAATTTCTTAAGTGTTCTCCTAATTTATATTTTCAAAATTAATTAGTACCTATTGTTTGGCACAATAGGTATTGTTTCAGTTTTTATAGTAACTGCCTTAATTTTATAAGCATTTTCTTGCTTTGAGGAGCAAAGCCTAGAACACTGATGCAATAGTTCATTAATTTTTCAGCTAGTCTTGGTGCTGTTTACATACAAACAATTGAAACACACTACCACGGGGATTTGTAGAGGATTCATTTCAAATAAACCAACTAATGCAAATGGCGAGGTTGCTTCATGTGAGTATAAACTATAAGCTTTGGAGACTGGAGAAAGCAGGTAAGCTAGAATAGCCCTAGCCTTTGCATTATTCATAAACCTAGGAATCTGGCATTTTTATTCTAAGGCAGTGCTGTAGGAGACAGAAATACCTGATTGCTCAGGTATCCTCTAAAGGTCATCATGTGTCTGGGGTCAGCCTGCCATGTGGGCAGGAAAATGATCCTGCTGCATCTTTATTGAGAGGAAATCCTCAAAGTTTTCTCTTGTCCTTCTTTAGTTTTTTCATGCTTATTGTTGTCATCATTGAGCTATCTACACATTGAGAGCAGCTATATTTCATCCTCTACGATGTCCTCGGCTGAAAGAGGCGTTATATTCATTTTCCACTAAAAAAAGGAAAGTAACTCCCCATTTCAATGATATTACAATGTGAAAAGCAGGAAACTGCCTTAGAGTGTTGAAATACAAGATTGCTTTTACACTGCCAAGAGTGCTACTCTAGGGGAGGAAAAACTTGAACACTCTTTCCAGAGGGTCATTTCAGGCACACAGAGTGATTCCTTCAGGGAATTGTCAGTAAGAGATGGAATATCAGAAGATTAGACTTATTCTAGTAAGATACTTGGGGTATCTGGCTCTCTATTTCTATGTTCCTACATTTAATTGTTGTCCATAACTTTAGCACGACACAAGGAACACATTAACAATGTTCTATTGTTTATTATAGTGATTATTTAATTGCAAAGTTATTTAAAATAAAAGAAAATGTTCAAGTATTATTAGATGCATTACTTAGAAAAGGACAAAGCAAACAAAAATCTCAGTCTCCTTAACATCTTATGCTCTTCAAAAATCACACTTCCTTAGCTATATTAAAATGACAGCTGAAGACACTATGAGGGGAAAACAAGGAATAACTCCTATATTTCCAAGAGATTTAGAATTTCATTTCTCACCACACATACATATATTTTGTTAATTAAAGCAGAAAAGTCCACAGACAAAATGCAGTGCCCAGAACTTGAATTTTAATAAATGCAGATGAGAAAAATGTGAGAATAATCTGGCCAAGGTGCCAGGATGGAATTTTTGTCTTGTGTTTACCTTGGAACTTATCAGATTTTGTCAAGTTATAAATAAAACCTTAGGAGTAAAGAACAAAGAAAAATGTCATTGCTTTTGAAATATGAAAGAAAAAAATTCAGGAATTTTACATATATACCCTATAAATGCTTTTAAAATCTTCTATTAATGATTTTTATAAATGTGCATAATGTATTTTGAACATCATACCCTCCCATTAATTTATTTTATTCCCTTTCCATATCCCCTTTCCACTGTACCTCTTCACCTTTAAACTAGTCCCTCTTCTATTTTGGTGCCTGTTTCTTTTATCATTTCTGATGACATGTTGACAGGCTCAATATTTTGCAGGTAACAATAGTGGGAGGTCTAGGGGAACAAGAAATTCTATTCAGATATTTGAAGAAATGAAACAGCCATGATACCTCCTGCCTTCCCTTCAGATCTTTTAGAAATGTATCTGCTGAAACCAACTCTATAGGATTTAGAGTCTTGAAATGTGGAGACAGTCCATGTTCATACTTTTGTTGTTGTTGGAAATAGCATTTTCATTGGCAAATATAATGATACACATAAATGGGATTTGGTATGATTAATATATATGCACATACTTTGCACTGACCATATCCATCTGTCTTCCATCCTTAGCCCCTGCCCAGCAGCATCTATTCTGCTTTAAGGCCAATCTGTATTTCTATGGTCCTACATGTGAGAGAGACCTTGTGGTATGTGCCTTTATGTATCTTGACTTATTTTGCTAAATTAATGTGATTCCTCAGTTTCATTCATTTTTCTACAAATAACAGAATTTAATTCTTCTTTATGGATGAATAATACTCCATTTTATGCTGATTAAAACAAATTCAATGCACTGAAAGATCCTTAGGGCATTTCTGTACTTGTGAATAATGCCACAATGAACACAAGATTCCAAGATCTCTTAATTCTATTGCTTTCATTTCCTTGGGCTTTATACCCATGAATGATTTAGCTGGATCATATGGTAGTTCTGATTTTATTTTTTTTCCAAAAAATCCTCTTACTGATTTACATAGTGTCTGCATTAATTTACATTCCCACCAACAGTGAATAAGAATTTGTTAGATTAAAATTGGACTAAAAAGCTTGAAAACTGTGGTGACTGATGGAAGCTCTGTTTACATACACAATGTATAAAAGGAGATTAGCAATTTTGTTGAACATTTGGGCTGGAAAGATCAATTTGAGGAAATGTGAGTTGTCCATAATTTTAAAGAAAACTTACTTAACTCCTCATTTTCATATAAATACCTTAGAAATTAGTAAAGAGGAAAAAGAAACAGTATTGCTTTAAAACTGGACATTTTGTTAGATGACTGTGCTTTATGTTGCTGTAGATATTCATCTTGAATTAAAAATATTATAATTAATCAATATATTTTCAAAATATTTCATGAAAAATTCAACCAAAAATATATAAACACATGGACAAGAATGACTGACCTTAGGAAGTGAATGAGGATTTATTTGGACTCCAAATTAAAAACAAATAAAGTAATTTTTAGAAAAGATAAGCAAGGGATCATGCACATAAAACACAAGCAGATTATATGAGGAGTTTCTGTCTAGTATTTTCAGTCCTTACTAATTATAAAATATAATCTCTTTGTCTTGATTGTACTACATGTGCAGGCTAATTTCACCTTGAAATAGGGTTAATTAATCAATGAAAAATATTAATTCCATATAATATTTATGATATAATATTTATTATGTTTTAGTTCTATATTCCATGACAATCATTGTTAATTTTAGGGCAATTATATATAACTTGTACATTCAGCAAAATATTTATTCAATGACAGAAATGTATGAGTGCCATGTAAAATGTCATTGTATTCTGAATATTATTCTAGTCAAGGGAGCGTATGTCTTCATGTTTGATGTTCAATAAAAACTAGTAATATATTGGGCTAGAGAAATGGCTTACTGGTTAAGTCACTTGCCTATGAAGCCTAAGGACCCATGTTTGAGTCCCCAGATCCCACATAAGCCAGATGCACAAGGTGATGCCTGCACAAAGTTGCACATGTGTACAAAGTGGCCAGGCTTGTGGAGTTCAACAGTAGAGGCTGGAGGCCTGACATGCCAATTTCTCTCCTCCCCCTCTCTTTTTCCTCTCTCATGAAAAACAGTAATATATCTTTATAAAAACATCCAAGTGATATTTTACTATATCATATCTCCAATAATAATAATAAAACATGTTTGCACATTCTCTGTGTGAGATTGATGCCTAATACTTGAACAGTATTTGATATCCTAAGACTATATATGATTGAGGCTAGAAAGCAAACACTAAAAAGTGTTTTTAATGATGAGATAGTATTTACTTAGAGTTACTGGATTGAGGACTAAATGTGAGATCTGGACCACTAAAGTCATAGAGCCAAGTTCTTCAATTGTTTTTTTTTTTTTTTTTTTTTAATTTATTTCATTCCCCTATCTTGCTCTTCTTCTATCTCTTTTTATCAGCTTTCTAATTAAGATTCATTGAATTTTCTTATTGAATTATTTAAAAGATCTCTTTGAACATTATCATAATCAGTAATCTACCATGTTTATTATTACTAAACAAGAAACTGAGCTAATTTGCTCTGATCATAGAAGATTAGGTCTGCAGGATTTACTTGAGAATTAAATACAGTTCCGATGTTGCCTGGAAAGATCCTCATTTTCATGCACATTGCTCTACCCAGGAGAAACTGCGACAATTCTTTAGTACTCATTGCAAAATGAGAAAGAGAGAAGAGAAATCCTAAAATAACATAATTTAGTGAGAAAGAGTTGACAAATCTTACCATATTAAACTGTATTTGAATTCACATGCACTGAGGATGAGAACGTGCTTTATACATTTGTATGTTTTATAAATAGGCTCTGGCAAGCTTTGAACTGCCCACACTGTTCTGAGCTTTGAGCAAACTCCTCTGGCTTGCTGATCCAACTTAAGCTCTAATGTGAGTCATAAAAACACAAGTCTGAGTGTCTGTATTTAGCATCGTGCTAGCCAAGTGGGTAAAATAAATTCCTGGTTAGACCCTCTCCCGCCTGCGTCCTTTTCAATCACAGGGAAGACAACTGGAATATCTCTTCTTGACTCCAAATAGGAAAATGCAGCTTTTCTTTTTCTGGGAAATGATGTGTGTTATTTCAAGTGTAAGATGAAACAACTACCCATTTAATTGATAGTGATCTTTGGGATAGGGGTAACCCAAGTAGATGTACATCCTGCGAAAGATTTCCAAGGCTTTAGAAAACGATGACGTACTGTAGCAGACAGCTTCAGGTTCGCTGAGATGAACTTCCAGAACAGGTACAGTTATGGAGGAAGGGATTTGTTGAAGCTCACAGATCCAGGGGAAGTTCCATAATGACAGAAGAAACTTTCACAGGACCAAACACAGATAGAAAAAGCCACAAGCCAAAGCCACCCAGCACAGCATACCTCAGCAACTCCAGCTAGATACACTTTGCATATCTTTAGATTGAAATCCTAAACCCATCACCACACCTTAAGATCTGCCCAGTGACACTGCTCCCAGACAGGTGGTTGCAGATGCAAACTAATAAAACACTGAATATATTTGGGGCCATCTATTCAAACTACCACAGGTACATTTGGACACAGCATGTATAGTGTTTTCTCCAAAGAGCATTCTGGGTAATGTACGAAATGGATATCATTTTGTGATTCTTTTATGCGATCTTTAAAAAGTAATATGTTTTTAAGGGCAAAAAAAGAAATTCAAAATATACTGAATATAATGTGTTCAGTATTCATTATAATACCCTAATATAATGGGTGGCAATGTTATAAGATGAAGGTGACTTGGTTTTTTGGCATTTCTGTGTCTTCTAGCCATCTCAACAACATAAATATTCTATCACCAATCACATTCAATTCTCTTCCTCTTATATCTGTCTTCTCTTTCCGTTCACTTTTTGTAACTCTTTATAACAGAACATTACCATCTCATCATGGAATTCCTGAGCTAGCCTCTTTGTCTCTCTTTTGTCCCCTGCTTATCTACCCTTATTCAACAACATTTATGTCTTCAAAATGCTGATCTTAGGTTATTTGTATAAAATTTACCTTAAAAAGTATTTTTGTATGTGAACCATAATCCCTTGTGATGCTTGAAGAGGAAACTGAAGCTGTCAAGAGAGGATTGTACAGGAGATGTGCTTTCTGCATTGTGTTTCTTTAAAATTTACAAGAGAATTTACACAGAAACATGGTCCAGGGAAATGTAGTATTATGGACAAACTTTCAACCTTTCTTGGCTTTTGCAAATAATGATAAGAAAACTGAGATGGAAGTCTCAGCATTTATAGGAGAATATAGTGTTAAGAGAATGCAATTTATAATATGCAGGGGCTATTGTGTTAAATTGGTGTTTCATTTTCTAAGTGTTATAGAGCAGGGTCAGGGAGGAATACATTGGTTAATACTCTTTCAATTTCCACTGATAGAAACACACATCTATCTTGCATGACTCGTGTGACTGAAATGTCTACAGATATCACTGGCATCTGGTTATGTTGATTCAAAACAGTCACATGAGAACAGGAGAAACCAGATTCCCCCTTTCCTTTTTCCTTGACCATTCTTGCTTCTGCAACACAGAAAAGCTATTTTATTAGGGCCAGGATTGGGATTCACTCTTTCTAATTATTTAAGTATCTTGGGGTCACCTGTGCTAGGACCTAGAAGTGATACTCTGTGTATGATACCAACAATTCTGTGCTATAATCAGGAATATCAAAACCAATGGAATAAGAGTAAAGTAGCCACTGGGCTACTGAATGCAAAAGCCTTTATTATTAGTAGAGTGGTGTGGGCTATTGAAGTTAAAAGTCATTTTAGATTTCTCTGCTAAATGCTATGAGTTAACATCTATTTGTAACTGCATTTAAAAATTTACAGGCATTAAGTTCCCTTTTCCTAATGATTTTCTGCATTCTTTCTGATAGTTCTAATATGTATACCCATACCTCCAAAACCTTGGTATTGAACCAGTGAACATCAACACTTACAGCAAAATTTGAAAAGGCAATGTAGTCAGGGCATCACACAATCTTTTTATTTATTTATTATTAACATATTTATTTTGTATGGATACATCATGTGTTAGTACCTTCTTTCCCTCATCCCTGCACCCATTCCACTGGGGACCCTCCTCAGTGGGGTTGCAGGTATTCCCTATGGGGTTGTGGGTTATGCATTTGTGGGAGCAGTAGTCAGTTATATTTGTGGGGAGGGAATGCCTTTGGGAATGATGTCTCAACCTGTGGCTCTTAAAATCTTTCCACCCCCCTCTTCCACAACATTCCCTGAGCAGTGGTGGGTGAGTTTTAAGTCTACTTCAGTGATGAGCTCCTACGAGCCTCTGGATCTCTGCTTTGGTAGGTGTTGAGTATCCTCAGGGTCTGTCTCCTACACCCTGGCACTGATTATCAGGTTCAGCATGGAAGCAGCACTCTTGATTGGCTCCCCAATTCCTCTGTTGTTTCAGATGTGGCTTGGCTGAAATGTGAGGAGTAGTTTATCTCCCAGGGTCTTGCTACTTTCTGAAAAAGAAGAGATTCTCCAACTGTGAGTGAAGCCAGCATAGTTTCAATGGATAAACATTTTGTGAATTTAGGGAGAATTTGGGCATCACACAATCTTTATCAAGTCTCTTCTCTAGTTTTGGTTCACCTACCCTCTCTCCCCACAAGCTGGTGGTGTATCTTGAAAGTTTCTCCGACCCTATACAATGGCACACTTAATGAACGTAATTGATGAGTCAGGTGACCAAGTAATTGCTAAAGTTTAGGAGGCTCTGGACCCCAAACCTGGAAAACTGTCCTGGCATGGAAATATACTATATCAGTCTAATACAATATATTTCATGAAAACAATGAGTTTTGTGCCTCTTACACTCTATGGTAAAAACTTGACGATTACATAGGAAATCCTTACATAACGACCGTAGGTTTTTGTCCTGTTCAGGAATGTCTCCTTTCCATGGAGCTGTATACTATCTAATCAGCTCTATGTCCTCCTAGCTCTCTGGTGCTTGGAGTTTTGGGATTACAGGTAAAAAGGCAAAGAAATAAATAAGGGAATAAAAGATCAAAAGTAAGGTGCACAGTTGTTGATTCTTCAAAGAACAAATATCAATGGCACAGGACCTTGTCTGTGTTAAACCCGTATCCACCATCGCCTGCTGGGCATGCTGACCCAGTGGTGACAAATAAGTCAATCCAGGGCAAAGTTCAAGGCCAGAATGAAGAATAGGGGTTTTGTTTTTTTCTTCAAGCTTGAGCTCTCCAATACTGCTTCAGTCAGATGTTCTCAGTGGTGTCAGAAAGGGAATACAATCTTTCTTCTCATTTGTTCTGTCTTTCATTCTGCATTCCCTCTGCTTGTCAGACACGAGTTTATTTTACCAGTATAATTTATATCCATTTTTCCTAACAGCTAGAACTGTTATACAAGTTGGGAAAATGTGGACATTTTTGCTTAAAGGAGGCCAGCAAAATCCTAGGTCCTGACTGTGTGAAAGCAACACTCTGTATTTTACACAATTGAATGTGAACTACTTGAGGATCATTGGTTCGGCAAGTGGGTGAATGCCAAAGGCATCTCTTATTCCCCAGAGAGATCAGTGTTACCCAGGGGCCCTGGAGGAGAGGAAATGACATGTGTGAAGCAGTTCCAGAGAATCAGAACAAATCCCGTTATGAAGGCTCAGAGAAGACCAGCCTTAAGTTAGTAATTTAGAACTATCAGGGCTGTAGCAATGTGTTTGCTTGGATGTGTATTTATGAAAACTCACGCTGATCTCCTTGTTGCTAAAAGAAGACATTTGATAACTAGAAAATGGGTCAAGCTTTAAATCTCATGTTTGTTATCCTGAAAGGCAACTTTTATAAATGGCTGTCTTGGCAACCGACAGTGTATTGAACTGACACTTGACCAGCCCTATCAGGTAGACTTGTTTCTATAGCCAGTAGCATCTCTGTTTTTTTTTTTTTTTTTTTTTTTTTTTTTTTTTTTTTTAAGAGGGATCCTATGAGGGCAAAATCCAGTAGAAGTAGCTGCTAAAAATGGGTATTTGTGAGTTGCTCATTTTTGTGGCTGATCTTAAGGAAGGGTGGCAGATATCTCATGAGTACTCTGAAACTAAGGCAGAAGGGTTGCAAATTCAAGGCAAACCTGGGTCATAGAGTGAGATCAAGTCAGCCTTAGCAACATCAAAGACACAATCTCAAAATTAAAATACACACACACACACACACACACACACACACACACACACATATGGGTTGGAGACACATGTCATTTGATGAATTGCTTGCCTAGCATGTGTGAGGACATAGGTTTAATCTCCAGAACTACAAAAACAAAATCTTTCATGAGATTTGGTCATGTGCTTTACAATGGCTTTCTATATTTCTGAAATGATAAATTTTACATTAAAATTAAAATGAAACAGACAACTGAGTTCTATTTCTTACATAAATTAATATGGTTTTACATAAATTAATTATTTGCAAATAAATTTTAGGTACAAAACTTTCATTTTTCCCTTTTTGGTTTAGTTGGTTATATTTTTGTTTATACTATTTTGCTGAGTTCTCTTTTTGTTCCTCTCTTCACTCCTATCTTTCTCTCTTAAGTGTCCCTGTCTCTGTGTATTATTCTCTTGATGTGTGGTCATCTGTGTCGCCTGACTCTCTTCTGTGTATGTTATTTTCTCACTCTTTTTTTTCTCTCAGAATAGGAAAGCCAGTAATTATCTATCTATCTATCTATCTATCTATCTATCTATCTATCCATCCATCCATCCATCCATCTATCATCTGTTACTCAGCTGATCGCTGCCTAATATTTCCCATTGATATTGGGAACTCCTGTATTGTAAACACCAACAAAAGGTAAGCACTTATCACAGCTGATTATGGTAGTCGAAGGGAGAGTTTTGAATTGTCTGCCTCAGTGTTTGTCCAACCAAGTACTTACTATCTCCTTCACAGTGCAGGGAATTTAATACTGAGTGGCTCCTGCTTCTGTGCACTTGCAATACCCTTTCCCCCTCCAGCCTCAGGACCTGCGGGTTGTCCATGGCCAGATGGGCACTTGTGGATTCCACTTTTGTCCTTTCTCCTTTGCATTCATACCTCAAGACTGAAATTAGCTTCTAGGTACCTGTAGTCCCTTCATGTGCACACTTCATAATTCTTAAGTTAATAGTTTTATTCTTTATAAAACAACTATCGGGGACATGGCTGAGTCATGCACAGTACAGAACCAGGCTTTAGCAATGTTTACCAGTCATTTTCATAGTGTATACTTGTCACCACAGTCTTTCTCCCTTGTGAGTCTCATAGCTTCAGAGCCCTTCAAACTTTTTCTCATAAACTGGTGGTCATATTAGTGAATCTAACTGTTCAATATTGTTGAATGAAATCTTTCAAAACTTGGAATATCTGTGTTAATCTTCAAACCATTATTTTATCATTAACAATGCAAGAAGTAATACTATTATTAAAACCAGAATTTCAAAGTTAAAGCTATATCAGTAGATGCTAATTTACAAAATATGAAATATCTATGAAATATCTATTGAAATAGTTTTAGTTCCCACACTGTTTTGTAACTTAAAAAATCTATCTCTATGGGCTGAGAATGTGCCTCAGTGGTCAAGATACTTGCTTGCAAATTCTGCTGACCTAAGTTCAGTTCCCAAGCATCTCTGTAAGAGGATGGAAAAATGGTGCAAATATCTGGCATTCACTTGCAGTGGCAAAAGGCTCTGATGAGTACATACTCTCTTTCTCTCTCTTTCTCTCTCTCTCTCTCTCTCTCACACACACACACACACAATAAATAAATAAATAAATAGATAGATAGATAGATAGATAGATAGATAGATAGATAGAAAAAAAAAAAACCTACAAGTGTCAGGGCATTGGAGAGATCCCATGTCAGCATGAGGATTGGAGTTCAGATGTCCTAAGTTCAACTAAGAGATCCTAGATTAGAGATTAATTGAGGAGGATGCCGGGCATCAACCTCTCATCTCCACGTGCACACACATGAATGAACTCCTGCACAGGCATGCACCCATACACAAACATGCCCACATTCATCACTCCATAAGCATATACACATACAGAAAACCCTGCTGTTTTAAAAGTTAGCATAGTATCAATACTAATACTCTTTTTTCCAAATTCCAGATACCATCATCTGAGCAAGGGATTTGTTCCAAGGCATCCTATGGATACCAAACTTCGTGATGTTCAAGTCCCTTGTATAAAAGTTTGCATACTACCTATACAAATTCTCATGTATTTTTTTTTTTCCAAGGTAGGGTTTCACTCTAGCTCAGGCTGACCTGGAATTCACTATGTAGTCACTGGGTGACCTTGAACCACAGTTGTCGCCCTACCTCTGCCTCCCAAATCCTGGGATTAAAGGCATGCGCCACCTCACCCAGCTAACATTTCTGTTACCTAAATCACTTCTATGTTGCCTACAAACCTAACACAATGTAAATATGCTATACATATTTTTTATAATTTTGAAAAAATAATAATAAGGAAAATTTTGGTGATGTTTAAAGTATTCACCTTTGAAGATCGTTTTCAATCTGTAGTTGGTTGCCTCCACCATGGGAAACCTTTTCCTCTGGAGGTCTTGGAGTGACTATGTCAACCAAAATAGCATATTGAATGGAGAATAAGATGGCTTTTCATCAAAACCTGCTATATAAAAATACAAAAAATCATAAAACATGACAATCTTTTGCATTTTATAAAGTAGTTATTTTTAATACCTATTTAATATGTAATGTGTTTATTTCATTATTTAAAAAATAAACCTAAGGCAGGCATTGTGCCTCAGGCCGAGGATCACAGCACTCAGAAAGCTGAGGTAGGTGAATGGACGTGAGTTCAAGGCCAGCCTGATCTATGTAATGAGTTCAGACAGCCTAAGCTACACAGAGAGACCTTATCAAAAAACAAAATCAAAGTTGGGCATACACCTTTAATCAAACACTGGACAGGCAGAGATAGGAGTGTCACTGTGAATTTGAGGCTACCCTGATACTACACAGTGAATTCCAAGTCAGCCTGGGGCTAGAGTGGAACCCTACCTTGAACAAAAACCAAGAAATAATATTTAATTTTGTTAATATATTATGTGATAAGTACCAACAAAGAAGGCATAAAATTTCTTTTGGTACTCTAGGAATTTTGAATGACCTAAAGTTTTTCTGAGGCCAAATATCTTAATGAATTACTGAACAACTAGGTCTATTGTGATGTGATTATATATAACATATATATTATATATGTGTGTATTATTATATATATATATATATATATATATATATATATATATATATAATATGTAATATATATTTACAATGGTATGTAGAATTCTGAAATATCAACATGGCAGTCACAAAATAAGCAAAGAACTGAGGTTGGTTTCATAGTGGTATGCAAAATTCTGGTAAATGTGGAAAGTACCATCTTTGTCAATGTCTGATTAGGCAAAAATCTCTTTATAAGAATATATTATCAGGGCTGGAGAGATGGCTTAGCAGTTAAGGTGCGTGCCGGCAAAGCCTAAGGACCCCTGTTCGATTCTCCAGGTCCCACGTAAGCCAGATGCACATGGTGGCACATGTGTCTGGAGTTCGTTTGCTGTGGCTAGAGGCCCTTGTGTGCCCATTCTCACTGTTTCTCTCTCTCTCAATCCTTCTCTCTGTCTCTAACAAATAAATAAAAATAAAATCTTAAAAAAAAAAAAGAATATATTATCATCCAAACTAGAGTCCCAACCTCTTACACTGTTTATCTCCTTTAATTCCAAAGTCAGGTTCATCATGCAGATAAGGCAGGTATTTAAATGACTCAGTGAACTTATTTTGAAATAAATGTTCCAAGTTTTGATTTGGTTTGTTAGAGAAAAACACTACAAAAATGCATTTCCATAATTTTTTCAAGGAGGCAATTCCTTTGGTGAGAAATAGACTTTTCCTCGGAATTAGGGTGGGCATTCCACTTTATAATTAAGACAGGGCAGTCTGAGAATTGAAGGAGTCAAAGGGACTTTGTAATATGACCTTACTCTTGCCCAAGTATAGATCAAAGTGGCTCCCAGCAGTTTTTAACTGACAAAGGTCTACCCTCCTCTTGATAGTGGTGGTCATTTAGTTCAAGTCAGGGAAACAAAATCATTACTTCAATAGTTCTTTCCTCTAAACTTGGTGAATTTTAATGTTCTTTTCCCTACCTAGTTTAAAATCCATACTTGTCCAATTATGGTAATATTTTTCTTTAGGATTTCTTTTTGCAAATATACAAAAAAACAAAACAAAAAAAACAAAAAAACAATGTGCTCAAGGCCTAATCAGTAAGAATGTGCCTGATATCAAATTCCTTGATAGTCTTTTTAAAAAATCCTATAAAGCCATAACTTTGTGTGGTCTGGGTTACTTCTTACTAAGAAACTTCTTTAATATATCAGTATTGTGTTTCCTGAGGTATTAGATCTATAATATAGGCATAATAGTAGTTTGTATACACTGGAATTTTGAAGAGAGAGAGAGTATACATGTGCATGTGTGTCCGTGTGAACATGCATACCTAGCACAGTGACCTGTACATGAGATTTGGAACACATTTTGAACACATACTTTTAAAAACATAATTTTAAAAATATTTTTATTTATTTTCAAGCAGAAAGAGAGAGAGAGAGAGAGAGAGAGAGAGAGAGAGAATGGGTGAACTAGGCTCTCCAGCCCTTGCAAACACCCCAGATGCATGTGTCACTTTGTACATCTTGCTTCACATGAAATTGAACTTGAATCCATAGGCTTTGAAAGCAAGTGTCCTAACCTCCTAACCATTAAGCCATTTCTACAGTCCGTAATCCTTTTCTAATAATTCAGTCTTAATGACAACCCCATGAAATAAGTTTCCCAAACTTGGTTTATCTTTTTGTCCACTACTCATCAAATATATTAATTTTAAACGGGGTCAGTTTTTTATATAATGACTTGAAAATATTTTATTTATTTATTTACTTATTTGCAAGGGTACTGAGAGAAAGAGAATGAGCATGCCAGGGCCTCTAGCCACTGCAAACAAACTCCAAATACATGTGTCTCATTGTGCATCTGACTTTACATGGGTACTGGAGAATGGAACCTGGGTCTTAGGCTTTGCAGGCAAGTACCTTAACTTAGCTAGGACATCTCTGTAGCACTAGAGTGACTTTTTGCACTTGAAGAATTTATCTCTAGTTTTTTTTTTTTTTTTTTTGTTTTTATTGGCTTTGTTTAACTTAACACCTACATTAACGTTAAAGAACTAGATAGGAGATTATTGTCTCACACTCTTGTTTTACTTTATAAAGTTGTCTTCTTGCACACAGGCATGTTCCTTAGTGTTCTGCTCTGGGTTTGTCCCCTGCTTGCCTTTGCATGACACATAGAACATATTCAAACCTATAGCAGACCAAGATTTTGCTGAACTGTCCAGCTTTATCACCTGCTCTTTCTTACCAGTCTTATAAGCTGCCTATTTTTTTATATTTAGGCATAATTGACATGAAATATAATACACACCAGTCAAGTCCACCATGTTACAGAATAAAGCCATTACCATAATAAGACAAGCACATACTCATCACTCAAAGTATGTTTCCCTTTTTACCCAAATTCTCATCTTTTCATTACTTTCCTACAGATAATGATGAACATGCTTGTGACTACTTTTAGTTTTCATGTTTCTATAATTTTATACAAATTGAATCTTATAATATATAATTTTTGTCTAGCTTCTTTCATTCAACATGATTTTGAAATCTATTTTTATTATACATATTAACATTCTATTCATATTGATGAATACTAATTTGTTTATAAAGATACCTTCATGTATCTTTCATTTTATTATTTGGTTTACAAATAATAAAATAAATTAAATAAATTAAAAATAAATTGAGTTTCCAATTTTATGAATTTGCTTTTTTTAAAATTATTATTTTTTATTGACAACTTTTATACTTACATACAAAAAAAAAAAAAACTAATATTTCCCTCCCCTCCTCCCATTCCACTTTAGAACTCCAATCTCCATCATATCTCCTCAAAGTCTACTTTGATTAATTGAGTAAAATTATCGGAATGGACATGTCTTACATTTCTCTTGAGATAATGTCTAGGTATAGATATCTAGACCAGATGGTGATATATAAGGAATGGCCACACTCTGTAACACAAATTTTTTAACACTTTACATTTCCACAGGATATGATGAATGTTCCAGTACTACATTTATATATCTACCAGGACTGCTAGTACCACCTATTTTGTTTTACAATTCTTTGTTGTTGTTGTTGTTGTTGTTGTTGTTGTTGTTGTTGTTGTTTTAATTTTGGGGAAAATTTCATGTAGTCCAATATACTCTTGTCTTGGCTATATAGCCCAGGATGGTACTAAATGGCTGGTCTGCCTCTTTCCACCTTCTGAATGCTAGCTAGGATTGCAGGCAGGCATGTACCATTCCATCTAGGTTAACTGGAATTGGAGATTCATCCCAGAGCTTCATGTGTGCTGGGTAAATACTCTCACAACTAAGACATAGCGCCATTCCCCACCCCCCATCCAAACATTGATATATTCAGCTTCTCAACTTACCAATTTAATAGTTCTATAAGTTGTGATTTAATTTTAATCTCCCCAATTAGCTAATTATATTGAACATATTTTATATCCTATTAGCTACATACATTTTCTGCAGAATGATTTATTCAAATAATTTGCCCATTTAAATTGAATATTTCATTATTTTAAACTTTTAAGTATTCTTCATATATTTTGGATATATATTTTATCAAATATATTTTCAATTTTCATAACCTCCATTCAATATATCATCAGTATTTCTGAAAAGGAGAGGTATTTAATTTGATGAGATACAACTTATCAATTCTTTTTTTTTTGTTTGTTTTCTTTTACTAGTTTACTATTTTTTTTTTATTTTTTTCCTATTCAAGTAATCTTTGGATAGCTCAGTGACACAAAACTTTTTATGTAGGTACTTTATAATTTTAAGATATGTACAGATATACATATAAGTATTAATATCATTCTTAGATATGTGAGATCTAATGAAAGGCAATGTAAGGAGTTTTTTTATGAATGCTCTTGAAATTTTATGTTTCATCAATAAAGACTGTATTTAAAGTGGGGACCTACAATAATTTTTTTAAAATATTATTTATTTATTTAGGAGAGAGAGAGAGGAAGAGGCAGAGAGAAAGAGAGAAAGGGCATGCCAAGGCCTCCAGCCATTGCAAACAAACTCCAGATGCATGTGCCCCCCCTTGTGCATCTGGCTTACATGGGTCCTGGGGAATCGACCCGGGTCCTTAGGCTTCATGGGCATATGCCTTAAGCACTAAGCCATTTCCCAAGCCCCTACAATATTTTTTTGTTGTTGTTATAAGAAGAATAATGTTCCCCAGAGATGCCCTTGCCATAATTTCAAGAACCTGTGGCTATGCTACCTTCCATAGCACAATGAAACCTAACACTGTGACTATGGTTCTGGAACCTGAAATTGAAAGATTATCCAAGTGTGCCTGTCGAATCACATGAATCTTTAAGAGCAATATATTTTTTCCTGAGTACAGTCACAGAGAAGCACAATTACAGAGAAGTTAGAGGAATATGTCCAAGAAGGAAGGAAAGCTTCAAGACCCTGACAGCAGATATTCTTTGGGATTTGGTAAAGGAAATGGCATAGACATTCCCTGTAGTCTCTAGAGAGGAGCACAGCATTACCTGCTGTGATGGAAGTGATACTTACCAGATTTCCTATCAGTAGAACCACAGGATAATAAATGTGTGGCTATTTACAAATTAATTTCAATTCAAACCATACTTTCTAGAATATGAATGGAGGATGTTGTTTGTCTTTCCACATACTATTTCTGTCATGTTCTTTGCCTATAGAAAGCATACAGTATTCAGTTTTCATTACTGAAGGACAATGACATTTGGGTTTCTTAGAAATAAATTCTGATCAATATAAATAAGCTAACTGTGGTTAGTCACATTGCCTTGTTGGTGAATGACCCAATTCTAGTCAAAGGATTCTAAAAAGGTTCCTTTACATTTTTTCAGTATTTATGATAGGGTCTTCAAGTTTTAGTTTTTCATTCTCTTAAGTTTCTATATCGAGTCCTTCCTGCCTTCTTAAATCCCAGCAGTGTGAAGCCACACAACATGCTTCATGCTTGAGTGTATTTTATTGGATCATTTTATACTTCATTAAAAAGACCACATTTTAAACAGTTCAGCTGAGAATAAAAACACCATGAGGTGCTGCAAAGCTATTCTGTACACTTAGCATAACTACTCCAGCCTCTGGTTAGCAATAAAACCATTAACTATGACTAGGTCATTAGTAATGATAACATCCCCTTGGAAAGGGACATATACCAGTCTGCAGAAGACCAGTTAGTTTTACTCTGTGTGTCTCATGAAGAGTCAGTGTGTCCGTGACTTGTTCCAGTAGTGTTCGTTCTTCTCCTGAGAAAGTACTTAATTATTTTGAGATATTTAATTTCCTTCCTAAGGAAACTTGATGATGTATCATGTCCTTTAGTGACCAGCAGTATAGAGTAACGTGATTACTGAATTTGTCTCATGTATTCCAACATGAAACCTCTTTTCCCCACCTGTTAAGTCAGTGTGCAGCATACATTACTAAATATCTTCTAGAGTGCACTGAATCACTTCATAGGTTTCCCTCATGCTTCTTCACAAAGCTCTCTTGGGCTTTTACTTTCCTTCCAATTAAAGAACATTACTCCCAACTCTCATGTGTAATTTCAAGAACAATTTAGCAAACAAGATGAAATTTTAGAAATATCTGCACGGAAAAGTATTTCATTCATGTCCAATGTTCATAGTCTTTCAACTTTATAAGTTGATAAATTTGAGGACTACTATGAACCATGGATAAAATGGAATAAAGTGTATCATTCACTGACCTATAGTGGCAAAGGTTACATGAGTCAAGGAAATCAAATGCTTCTCAGCTTTCTGATACTATCACGAATGTCTCAGATAATCAACTTAAAAGGAAAAATATTATGATCATAGTTTTAAATATTTCAGGCCATCACTGGATAGAGACCCTGGTTATAAAGCCAGGTGACTGTGTCACAAGTGTGTGTTTCAGAAAAGTGGCCAAGCTGAGGCCAGAGAGGCTAGAGTTTCATGTTCTCTTCTTTTGGGCCTACTCTCTGATGACCTTATGATCTTCCACTACATCCCACTTTTCAATGTTTCCACCAATTTCCATTAGTACCAAATTGGAGAATACACTCCCAACATGGGAGATTCGGTGGGATAGATCACCTCCAAATGTAACATCAAATATTCTTTTATAGTCACTAATAAAAAGCCAAGCAACAATACAATATTTTTTTATAAGTTTAAAGTAAAAGCTCTTGAAGATACTCCTTGAAACTTTTATAGCTGGGCTGGAGAAATGGCTTAGTGTTTAAGGCACTTGCCTGCAAAGCCTAAGGACACAGGTTCGATTCCCCAGGACTCATGTAAGCCAAGGGGGCACATTTGTCTAGAGTTCATTAACAGTGGCTGGTATCCCTGCTGTACCCATTCTCTCTCTCTCTTTCTCTCTCTCTCTCCCTGCCTATTTTTCTGTCTCAAATAAATAAAGAAAAATAATAAAAGAACTTTAGAGCTCTATTGAAAAAAGTAATTGCTTATAAATAAAATACAAAATACTGTTTTATATAAGTAGCATTCATATGCAAGGCTGATGTACCTTGATCATCTACACAGTTTAGTGCATGGTTTTCCCCAAAGCAGTAATCACTTTGTGCTCAGAATAGCTTGAACATCCTTATGAATTCATGCGATATTTCTCATCAGTTTTGAAGATTTGTATTTTTCCTTGGCTTTTAAGTAAAATGTCTTTTTTCAGTTTTCTTCAGTTAATTTTAATTTCTCTGATCCTAGCACCTTGTGCTGCCATCCTCTTCTCTATATACCAACTAGCCACCTGGAGAATAATAGCACCCTCTGCCATTCTGCTGTTAGAAAGACTGTGTACTAATCATCTTCATTCAGGTCCAGACTTCAGTCTTTCTCTTACATTTTGTCCCATAATCCCATCTTCATAAGGGTAACTGCTCTTTTAGTATTTCTACTTTGTGAAATAGATACCCACCACATAAATATTAAAGTATGCATTGGCTTCCTTGTTTGATTCCAGGTCTTTATTGCTGCACATGCCCTGCATGGGCGTTCAAGTTGAGTGACAGCTCTGGCTCAGCATGAGTTTGTTCTTCCTGCAGGTCAGGGTGTAGCAACTCCTACTTTTTCTGCTGCAATTTCCTACTCTAAGTTGTAACCAAGTAACACTGATGTTTTTTTTTTTCCTTAACATTCATACTTTCATTTATAGCTCTTAAAATACCCTAATTTAAATTGCAATTGCCTTGATTTCATTCTATTTTTTAGAGCATAATTTTCTGCTTCCTTCAATATGGATGTTGAAAGAAAAAAAATAGTGAAATGTATTTTTAACATTTGCTATTTGAATCTAAATGGCTGAAGTTTTCTTGTTTAGAAGACCTTTTATTTTTGCATTTAATATAAATGAAATACATAGTCATAACTTTTTTTCCAAAGACCTTATGAAATTCATTTTGTAAATTAATAACCTCTTCTTGGCCATCTCTTTCTAATGCCATTTTTGTATGAATAAAGGGATATTTTGTTAAACAATAAGTATATTTCTCATTTAACAAAGTGAGGACCATAGATTAGAGCAATGTCCATAGAAGAGGGCCATATGGGGCATTTGTACATCTCAGTTACGAGAAGCAGTTGCTCTGCTGTCTGCATGGAGATAAGCTAAAATACTAATATTACTAGAAAGTAACAAATTCTTGGTTTGATCATATTAAAAGAACTCTGTACCCGCCTCCATTTGGAATAGACACTCTTTTGAATTATAACTAAAATGACTATGTTTTTGACCTAAAATATAGCATATTTAGAAATTAAGAAATTACCTCTCGCACTTCAGCCAAGCCACAGCTGAAACCACAGAGGAATGAGGAGATGAGCAAGACTGCTGCTTCCATGGTGAACCTGATAACCAGTGCCAGGGTGAAGGAGACAGACTCTGAGCATACTCAATATCTACCAGAGCAGAGTTACAGAGGCTCCTAAGGGCTCTTCACTGAAATAGACTTAAAACTCACCATCAAGGCTTAGGGAATTTTGCGGAAGAGGGGACAGCAACATTTTAAGAGCCACAAGTTGAGACATCATGCCCAGAGACATTCCCTCCCCCCAAAAAAATAACTGACTGCTGCTCCCACAACACATAAATCACAACCTCATGGGGAATACCTGCAACCCCACTGAGGAGCATCCCCAATGGCATGGGGGCAGGGATGAGCGAAAAGAGGATATCAATACATGATGTATCCATATGAAATATGTTGTTAATAATAATAAACATTAAAAAGAAATTAAGAAAATGATATTCAATGGAAGCCATTAATATAATTGTCATACGTGGGCATGGTGGTGCACACCTTTAATCCCTTTAATCTGCACTGAGGGAGAGGCAGGGGATCACTGTGAGTTCAAGGCCAGCCTGATGCTACATAGTGAATTCCAGGTCAGCCTGGGCTAAAATGAGACCCTACCAGGAAACCAAACACATACCCTCCCCCCACACACAATCCTGTAATTATTTATTAATATTAGTAAACTAAAAGACTAGATAGAAATAGAAAAAAGGTCATCCTATCTTATTGTTTATTTCCTTGTTCTTTTTAATATTATTGTTCAGTTTGACCTGAAATATTTTCACTTTGTGCAGTCTCCCTTTCCTTCTTGATAATATTTGAACAAAAAAGGCAGCAGGAAGCAGATATTTTTTTTTTTTTTCCTGATGGCTGCCAAAATGTATGTGTCCCCATGCCCTCTCTGCTTATTCCAAAAGACAGTGTGAAAAATAGGTCATTATTTTACTGCTGAAGGAGAAATATTCTTCCTACCAAAATTAAGGAAAACTAGTCATTCATACCACTGATCATTGTCCATTTCATGTAAACATTCAAGCAGAGATTTAAGATTTTTATTGGATCCTTTCTCTTTGCATAATTCGTTTAGGCAGTTTACTCCACAGTGCATAAAAAAGCCATCACTGTTTGTTATTCTACCATGTGTGTGAACCTTTAGCATATCTTTGGATTGCAATAGGAGTAAAATAAAAATAGTAGGTTCGGGTCTGGAGAGATGACTCAGTAGTTAAAAGAGCTAAGCCTGACGACCTAGATTCCATTCCCTAGTACCCACATAAAGCCAAATGCTCTAAGTGGCACATGCGTCTGGAGTTCGTTTGCAGTGGCAGGAAGCCCAGCTGTTCCCATGCTGATTCTCTCTGTTGGTCCCTCTCCCTGTCTCTCTCATAAATAAATTTAAAAAAAAATTTAAATCTCAGCTTGCTTATCCAGGTTCTACAAATTTCTGGAATATTCTTGTTAAAATAACCAGTAAAGATGAAAGCCATTTAAAATATCTAGATTTCATGTAGACTAAATCACCTAAAACAGCATGTAAGCTGTGCTACATGCAATACACAGAGCATAGAGATAGATAGTCGTCAACTTTGGCTCAAGAACCTCTGCTTCCCCGATGGATTTATAGTATAGCTTCACTGGGATGCTCATTTATGAATAGAAGGAAACTGAGGGAGTGACTTTATTTTTAAAACTGTTAATGAATTAAATCACTTGCATACATTGCATACTAGAAGGCATACATTTATGATAAGTGCATATATATATATATATATATATATATATATATATATATATATATATGGAAAGAGAGAGAGAGAGGGAGGGTATGTGTGTGGGTGTGTTTCAAATTTTATTCTTCATCCACACTAGGATGTACTACTGAGATACACCATAACCCTAAGACATCTATATTTATATGTCACAACTGAAGAGTTTGAAATAGTTTGTTGCAGTATTATTCTATAAGTTAAATTTGATTGAGTAAAGTTTTAAAAGAGAATAGGGAATATGACCATGGAATGAAAAAGTCATTCTTGACTCATTTTCATAAATATTAATGAACATCATATATTATAAATGTATTGTAGTGTAGGAAAATTTACCTTCTTAACTGGAAGATATTAAATGATTATCATATTCATATACTGTTGGGTTTTGCAATAGAAAATAATCATTATACCATGTCTAAAACTGGACATATTAGAATTTATGATTAGTAAGTATTTATTATATGCATGTTTATTTATTATTTATATATGTGTATGTAAAATTTTAATTTTCATTTAAGAACAACATTTAATCTTTGATAGATGATAAAAATCAATGTAAATATATTTTCCTACATCATTATATATTCTAATGAATCAAGATTATCCATTCTGGAAATCCTTGATGATATCCTACTACTTTTAGGTACAGTATTTAATCTTGGAAAATAATTATATTTATTAAAAATAAATGCAGAAAACCTAATATATTTCCTTTCATAAACTTAAAGTCTAGTAATCAGAATTTTCTAAAACCTTCCCTGAGAGAAGTCATGTTTTATATTCTTTTATCCTAAATTTTATAGATTTTTCAATCATACAGAAGCTTATTTTAACTAAATATACTTTTATTATTTTAAGGACTTGTGAATGTCTATGGATTTCTTTCTCAAAGTTGTGTATCAAATGCCTCTGGAAATGTATTCACTACACTCATATTTTACTGCCTTTAGTTATATAAAATGACCTTGACATTTACTCAAAGTCAATTGAACTAATGCAGAATTCAGACATTTGTTGAACATATTTTTAACTAGGTGGATATAAAGTTGAGTTCCAATTCTAGTGGGTGCAGATATTTTTTACAACTAATTCAGTTTTTTTTAAATAAAAAAATAAAATAACTTGTTAAAGCATCTTCTAATAACACAGGGTTAGAAAAGCCAAATTCAGTAAGCTAAAGATGAGTTATCTGCAAATGAGCCTACTTGGAAACAGATTAGCAATTTAAATGACTAAGTTAATAAGATCCAATTATAGCTAATTTACCCATCCCTTCTCTCCCCTGCCCTCCCACAGCCATAAGAGTGAGTGCCTTGCCTTATTTCCTGGGAGTAGACAGGAGGTTTGTGGGGCAGGCAAGTTTACAGAGAAACAAATACAGTACAATTTGTGATTTTTGTTGTAGTTCTACTGGACTGTGTCCCTTGGAAGCATCTGTGGACATTTCCACTGCACACATCTCAGGAAGAAACACATCTTTCTGTTAATATTTGTGTTTGTGCATAAGTATGAAGATCGATCTCTGGTATGTGTGTGTATATGTGCCTGTGTGCATATTGCATATGCATACATAATCACCCATGCTCCAAATTATATTTGATATATTTTTTTCTTTCTCACTTTTTTGACTCACCTTTTCCTATCTTTTCAGTCATATGTTCCCCTGTTTCTTTTCATATTGCCAACCCTCCTTTCTCTATTCAAGCTTTTTGCCTCTTAACATTTAATTCAGTAATCCCTTTCAAATGCTCTATTTTCTGGCTTTGTGGATTCAATTTTATAAATATATCTTTGTTCATTTTTATGTCAGCATACATGAATCTTAAAGTTAATGCATTGCCATTAATTGACAACATTACTGAACGGTGTGAAGAAAATATTTGTTATGACTTAGCATACCCAAACAGTGAATTCTGAGTCAGCATCCTGCTGATCATGTAGTCTCGCACTGATGAGTGAAGTAACAGTCTTCCCACATTGGAGAATGTATGTTTGACAAAGTATGAAACAGTGAAAAAAGGATTGCTTAAGAAATTACATCAAATATATATCTAAGAAGTAAAATATGTTTCCTGTTTCACATTATTAGTCTCATTTACTATTTTGTATCTAAATTATAAACTTTTGATAGAGCCAATGTTTTGATTTTTAGCAGTTTATTTGTTATGCATTTGTGTTCAGACTACAGCCATGTAAACAAGGGAAAATTATTTTAAAATCCACAATTCATAACTCATCTACTTCAAGAACATTTCTCAATTGAATTGATCAAGTAATTTTATGATAACTCAGTTCTACACTAAGCTGCTATGTATATTACATCTAGACAGTGGCATAGCTTCTATTTTAAGTAATTCAAGATGAGTTTGTTTGTAGGATTATTGTTTCGAAGTCATTTTCTTTTGTCTTTGTTGCTAAAGGATGAATTTGTGAAGCTATTATTTACTGTCATGTTCAGCTTGTCTTCCTGTAGATTGACAATCTGGAATGTGCATCAGGAAACATAATGAGGATCTGTTATTGTCCCAACCCAATATATTACCAACTCTAGAAAAACTATAAAATCCCAACATGGTGGAAAACAAGGACAAGGGCTGGAGAGATGGATTAGTAGTTAAGGCAATTGCCAGCAAAGCCAAAGGGCTGAGGTTTGATTCTCCAATACCCACGTAAAGCAAGATGCACCTGGAATTTGTATGCAGTGTCTGAAGAACCTGGTGTGCCCATTCACTACCTGCTTCTCTTTTTTCTTTCTTTTTTCTTTTTTCCTTCTCTCTTTCTCTCTCTCTCTCTCTTTCTTTCTTTCTTTTTTTGTTTGTTTTTTTGAGGTAGGGTCTCACTCTAGTCAGGCTGACCTGGAATTCACTATGTAGTCTCACGGAGGCCTCGAACTCAAGGTGATCCTTCTACCTCTGCCTCCTGAGTGCTGGGATTAAAGGCTTGCACCACTGTTGGGGACCCTCCTAGGGCCAGCCCAGGAGGGATGGCAGGGTCTCTGCCGAGTAGGGGGTGAGAGGCACGGAGTCACAACACAGACTCTGGAAGTTGGGTGGAAGCAGGCAGAGGGCAAGCTGCCACAAACTCATTTATTCAAGGAAGTGTAGGGGGTTTAACGGGTTTGGCTGGCCAATCATTGTATGGGGTGGTCCCCTTCTTGTGCCCAATGATAGCCAATCTTCAGGAAGATCATCGCACAGCAGGTTTCTCGCGAGCATGGGACTGTAGCTGTTGTTACACCAGGCCTGTGCAGGACGCCATGTCCACAGAAGCCACTTCCTGGTTTCTTCTGGCATGTGGTTTGGCTAGGGCCCGACCTGCATTGTGCCACACATATCCTCCTTTTTGTTTTTATTATTGGCACCCCTGGGAGGCATGGTTCTTTGCCAAGCCATTGTTGAACCCAGGCCCCAAAGGATCATCACATGGACAATGCCTGTCTTAGGTTGCCCCATCTCATGGGGTCTTACTCATCATTGACTACCCGCCATCCTGGTGAGAAAACCCGAGGGGTATGGCCTGGTTTCTTTTAGCATGCGGTCTGGCTAGGGTCAGACCTGCATTGTGCCATATACATATACACCACCATGCCCAGCCTTCTTTCTCTTTTTGTCAAATAAATAAATAACATATTAAAAATAAAAATATCCCTAAATTTAGTGGCAATCAAAACTAGATAGGAAGCAATGAATGAAAATAAAGTTAAAGAAGGGAAAACACTCTCCCAGAAATAACAGCCCTATGGAGTGGCAGTCCCCTTTCTTCCATGGCTGGTCCTTTTAATACATTCTTAGTTGACCACAAGCTATATTAGTCCAGTTACACAGGATAAAAAAATATGCACACTATAAGTGAAATATTTGTGTCTTGATATTCTCATAACAGTGCATTGGATCTTAGGAAGTTTATTTCTGTAGCAGATCAGTGCATTTTTCTACTAACTTTCCCCACTGAACTGTACCAACATCATAGTGATTCTTGACCTTGAACTCAGCCATTACTGAAAAGAGTAAGAGCACAGAAAATAAAGCCTATTTTATACTTTTTTTTGATAGACAGTTAAGTTTGCAATATTAAAGTCAAATTTTGTTACTGCCCTTTGGTCTCTCTTTTCTTATAAGACAGACTTTTTGAAAATGTGTCTGGCCCATTGCCTTCTCTCTCCTTATCATCTCCTGCTAGGCCACTGTTAAATCTAGCTACTCCCTCTATACCTTTCTTGGAAGACTCGGGGAGTTAGGATGCACAGCTCTCTAGCTCTGCTGCCACTAAATGCTGGGACACAATTTTGTTTAACCTGGTCCCACTAAAAATCTGTGACCCTTCTGACAACTCAGGAGATGCCCACACCCTAAGCATTGTTTTCTATGGGATGCCATTTGTCAATTCCTATCACCCTCAGAGTTTTTATCATGATTCACAGTTTAGAGACATTTAAATGTATATGTCTTGGCTTAGCCATTTCTCTGATACTTATTTATTAATCAACACTTAAATTATTGGTGATCATACCTTCTTAGTAGACCACATGTGAATATGTCATTTAAAATTTCTGAATTCTGTGTCTCTGAGGAACACCTCCATCACCATGTCAAGCCTGGTTGACTGCAGGCTGACATTCCTTGAGCTATTTCAATGACCTCTGTTGAATCAACTGCTATGCTCCAAATTAACTCAAAATAGCTTTTGATTCTGCTCCTTATTTCTTTCTTGTCACTTACAATCCTAGCTTAAGGCTAATAACCTCCTAATTAGTCCCTTATTTTCTCACTTTACTGCCCATATATCCATTCCTTCTATTGTGGGTTAAGAAAAGTAAGTGTATCTTAAAAGAGTATTCAACCAGGACATTCAACTAATTAAAAAACAAACCTTCAATACTTGATATATTAGAATAAATGCTAGTCTTCTCAGCATGGTATATGCAGTCTTGGATAAATCAAAAGTTATCTAGTTATATCTTTGACTCTTAAGCTATAATAATATTGGAAGATATGCTGTTCTCTTAATGAACTGTAGTGTTTTATTACTTTGTATCTTTACCCTCAGAACAACCTCATTTCTTTGGCTGTTCTAACACATACATAATCTTGAGAATTGCAAATATGCTTCATCTACCTTATTTACCCATCACTCCAGCCTTAGTTTGTCTTGAAAACCTCTTGCCATATTCCCAAAAGCATGTTTTTGAGCAATACAGGTTGCATCACATTCACTTTGAACTTTTAATTTTATCATGTAGCTCCCACGGAGGAGTAAAATAGGACTGTATCCATAATATGAAACATTTAAAACTTATGTATAAGGGTCATTGGTACTGCCCTAATTAGTGACATCAGTTTGGGAGGACAAAGAGAAAATTTCAAAATTGTAGATCTGGTACATATTTAAATCAAAGCAATAACTAATTTTTCCTACCAACTATGAACTACATAATAAATTTCTTATTTTTCAAATTGATAAAACATACAAACAAGGCTTGATAGATGCTCAAGGGTTGTAGGTACTTACTTGCAAAGCCTTACAGCCATGTTTATTCCCCAGTACACACATGAATACAGACATGCAAAATGACACTTGTGTTTGTAATTCATTTTCAGGGACAGGAGGCTTTGGCACCTCCATATTCTATTTTTCTCTCTCTTGCTTTCTCATAAATAAATAAAATTAAAAAATAAAACAAAACAACATGTTTTTGTTTAGAGAGGCTTGTTTACGATCTAAATTTGTAGGGATGGAGAGATGCCTTAGCAGTTAAGGCACTTTTCTGTGAAGCCTAAGGACCCAGGTTTGATTCTCTAGGTCCCACGTTAGCCAGATGCACATTGTGGCACATGCATCTGGAGTTCATTTGCAGTGGTTAGAGGCCCTGGTGCACCCATTCTCTCTCTGTCTCTCTCTCTCCCTCTGTCCCTCTGTCTCTAATGAATAAATAAATAAAAATGATAAAATTTAAAAATAGAATGGATTAAACCTAATTTTAAAAAATCTAAATTTGCATAGAATAAGTTTTCATTTGTATTTTTAATTTGTTGTTGAAAGTTGTCATTTTTAGCATTATTTGACAAAAGTAAATAGGTGCATAAGTAATTCATACTAGAATATTTATGAAATGCCTAGAAAGGAAGGCATTCAGATTCAGGTACAATGGTGGAATAAGATTTTTAATATCATTGAATTTTTTCTAATTAAAAATAGATATTTAAAATAAAGCACTGAAAAGCAGAATTTTCTCCAGAATATAACTGAGCTCTTCTTTCAGCACTCTGTCATAAGGTCATTGCTGCAAACCAGGGAATGTCATAGAGCAGTGACACAACATGACTTTCTTTCCAGTAGCATGTGTTTGACTAGGGCTGAATTTTTTCTTTTTTGAGAAGTAGGATTTTTTTTATTAGTTACCTATATAATGTGTATACAGCCATGAAGGTACCATTTTTAACCTTCTCCCTGTCCTCTCCCTATGGGGATTGTGGGTCTTGCATTGTGGGGGTAGCCATCAGTATGGGGGTGTGGCAATGTCTCTGTGCATAATGACCCAACTTATGGCTCTAACAATCTTTCTGCCCCCTTTTCCACAAATTTCCCTGACCCATTTTGGGTTTATTTTAGGTCTATTTCAGTGTGTTGGGAGTCTCTATGCCTCTGGATATCTGATTTGGTAGGAGTTGAGTGTTATCTGTGTCTATATCCTAGATTCCTATACTAATACCAGGTTCACTGAGAAAGCAGCACTCTTGCTCATTTCCCCGATTATTCTATGGCTTCAGCTCATGCCCAGGAGAGGTGTGATGGGCTGATTCTCTTCGCAGGTTCTGTGTCTATCTGCAAAAGAGAAGCAAATTCTCCAATGCAGAGTGAGTCAGTGCAAGGTACATAGATAATCATTATTGTTTTAGAGAGAGCTAAATAGGTGTAGGCCCTCTTGTATCCCACTATTGGTGGGACCTTGATATTGGAGAGTGAACTCAGTTTTTGGATATTGTTCTGACTTGTTTCCCAGTTCCAGGTATGGGTTCCATTCCACTGAGTGGATCCATTAGCCAAATCAAGAGCAGTTGGTAACCCACCATGGCTGTGTGCCTCTATTGCACTTGTGTGAATGTCCTGTCAGGTTGATTGCTGCTGAGTAGTTTAGACCACAAGTTGCATGACAGATGTTGGTAATTTCCCCCAGTTGCTCATGTAGCACCTTCTGGCACTAGACAAGCTAACTGTCTGGGGATTGACTCTCTTCCAGATTCCAGCCAGGTCACTCTATGTTCCGTCCCAAAAGCATATGGTGTCTTTGGCAGCAGGGTCTTACCATTAACCTTTGGTGGGTCATCAAGTACTCTGACAGAAATCTATCTTCTTTTGGGAAACCTTGTAGGTCTCACTGATCAACAGCTCATTGTGAATGTTAACCACATGCTGGTATTGGGAGTTACAGGTCAGTACCAATAGAAAAGAAGGAAGAAAAATATAGGTAGTATGAAAGAAAAGAAAAAGAGAGAGAAATAAGAGGGAGTGTGAGAGAGGAACAGGAAAAGGTTGAGGTTAGTCTTCATCACACTCTCCAGGCCTCTGTGATTCAGGTGTTCTCTCTAAGCACCTGATGAAGGTTTGACCTTTTAGTATGTCTTTCAGAATATAGGATTTTATGGTACCATTTCCATTTGGGTCCAATTTTTTGTCTCTCCCCACCCCTTACCCTCCCTTCCTGCCTGTGTTTATTAGGTGTGTCAACATCTTGGGTAAATTCAGGTTCAGTAATGCTGAATTTTTGTGTGTAATATTTTAACTGTGCATTTGTTCCTCAGAAACACAAATCAATAAAGTGCCCATTGATCAGCAGAACCCAGGCACTTGTTCTTAGCAAATGGAACCACTTTGTCTGGTGCTTGTATGAAAGACACTCATGTAAAATGCTGAGCTAGAGAAAAGCTAGCTGCTCTCTTTCTTTTAGAAAAAAACAGTAAAGAATATAGAGGCAAATTATTTACAATATAAAAATGTAAAATACATTGCACAATCACTGAAAGATTTAGCCATTTAAATTATACTGGCAAAGCCTACTGTGTACTTCACAGGAATGTGAGGAAATGAAAGGTTAGTACTCTTTGATGAAGTGTTTAATGTGTCAGTCAGTGATGCTTAAAAATAACCAGTGATTATATAAAAACAGACCTTAAATCCTAGTAAGAAAGTATTTCTGTAAAAATAATTTTGCTTACCTTAACTAAAGTTACAATATTTAAAGATGCTATGTAAAAAGGGGGGGTAGCTGGAGAGATGGCTTAGTGGTTAAGGGACTTGCCTATGAAGCCTAATGACCCAGATTAGACTCCCCAGAACCCGCATATGCCAGATTCACAAAGTGGCACAGGCACCTGGAGTTTGATTGCAGTGGCTAGAGGTCCTGTCACACCAATTCTTTTTCTCTCTTTCTCTCTCTCTTCTCTCTCTCTCTCTCTTCTCTCTTCTCTCTCTCTCTCTCTCTCTCTCATAAAAAAAGAAAAAATAATGATTTGTGAGAAGGGGAATCAAGTGAGTCATTGTGTTTTAAGTGTCTGTTTATGCAGAACACTTGGACATCAATTGTGTCTCACAACTATAAATGTGCTGTGTTAGTAGTGTCTATGAAGAACAATCCAATAATTAACTAACAACAGTTAAATTAAAGTTGGGATATTAGAAGGAAATTGATTAACAGATTGTTGATTGGTGATTCCATTTTCTCTATGAGAACATCCTCCCACCCAAAGAAAGAAAAGCCTTTGCATTGCTAAAGGTTGTTCTGCAACACTGTTGGGAATTTTTTTGGGTCATGAATGCTGTCAGGTTGTTGGGGAAGCAGGAATAATGCTACTAGATATGTAGGTTTCCTACCAAATGAGTTTAACTGCTGGTTTTCATAATGGCTGATATGGAATTTCTAATAATAATGCTAGTAGAATGGAGTATTCTCATTAGTAATGAATGCATTTTCTCTATGTGTTGTATATTATGCTTATAATCCAAAAGGAAAATTTATTTTCCCAATGAAAGTTTAGAATTTGTGTTGTGGTCATCACACATGCATTATTTAGGTTTCCAATTTTGTAATATTGTTATTGGTCCATTATTATATAGGAATTAATGTTTAATTGTTTTAGGGCTTATATTATAATTGGCCACCACTATCTTTGTTTTAATTTATACTAAAAACAACTGGAAGAATATATTTCTTTTATAACTTTTTTTCTCTGAGAAAAGCTGATTTCCTGGAGAGTTTCTTTCTATCATGCAAGTACTGACCAGGCAGGACCCTGCTTAGCTTTGAGAAGAGATAGGACATATTCTGGGTTATTTGTGATGCTACTGGGGACATAATTTTGCCCTCAATATTACTAGAATTAGAAGATGATATCTGATATTATTTTGATCTGATATGTAATCAAAATTAATTAATACAAATCTATAAAAAGTGCAAGAAAGTGATGAAGTAGGTCCTTCCTGGTGAGAAATACTAAGAAAATCTGAAATGGCAAAGGGCTATGAAATGGTTGCTTTAAAATTAGAATTTGTCTTATCTAAACTAATGTCATTAATTTAACAATATTTCATTATGACAATAACTGAGTTGCACAGATATTAGTAGGCTTGGGATTAAATTGTGCAACATTTTGAGATGATAAATTTAAGGAATGCATATTTCCTCAGCTTGCTTAAGCAAACCTATAATATCTATTTAATACTTACAGAGGAAACCTATCACACTTTTCTTACAGTGGCATCCAGGCTCCAGAATGTGTAAGTACTCTTAATATTCATTCTCAGCTCCTCTCCTTGGGCTCCTAGGAGCTCTACTAGATAGCCATAGGTTTTTTTTTTTTTTTAATTCTTATTTCCAAGTATGTGTTTGACTTTGCTGCACTGCCCAAAGTGTCCCAAATCCCCCATGACCTAGTTTAAAATATGATATGCTTTAAGTTGTATTAAAAATTCCCCTTAATTTTATTTCTGTGGAAGAAATTCTAGACTCTTATATATGTTAGTACTACTTGTGAATTGGCAAAAATATGTGGGTTTCCCCTGTGAGAGAAGGAAAGACAAGGCCAGAGTCCCAGCAAGGTCTGTCAACAAGGACTGCTGGATGATAACACTGCAATAATGTAACAGTGATGATGAGAGAAATCTCCTTTGAAAACCAAGGCAGTGTGATAGCATAAAATCCACTCAGAATTGCTTGGTATTAAAAGAACTTGTAATGGATATTGTTTCTTCCTTAAGATTGATATCATGTGTGCGCTATATAATTAGTAATTCTCTATTATACCTCAGCCCACTTGCCATATCCATAATGTAATTGATTTAAAACCCACAAAACCCACATTGTACTTGCCAGGCAGGACCATTCTCAAGGGCAGATCTGTGAGTAGAAAATTGTTGGAACATATTTGCTGGGCTGTGAAATTCCCTTTTACCTCTTCTACTGTTTGTATGTTCATATGGCATTTAAGTTACATATTTTGATTTGAATCAAAAATGTTTCCATGGTTGTACTCAGCAGGCAGTATTTTTCTTGTTTTCATTTTTTTCCTTTGTATTGCAGTAGACAATAAATACCTCTTGCCACCATTCCCATTGCAACTTGTTTATAGTCTAGTCCAAATATTTTTGTACTTTATTTGCTTAAAAGTTAATGTGTACCTTTAATCCAGCCTAAGGGGATAGGTTCTTTACAAAGAATCTTTCATCTCATCTTTTACTCTGTATACCAGATAGTTATCTTTACTGAGGGAAGTAAATGAAGAGTTCATCAGCTAGTCTCTGTCATGTATATCTCCTTTCCTTCCTTTCCAAACAAAATATTTCACGAGCCCAACAGCAGTAAAAGAAATCCTGACCTTGCCTTTTGTTGAAAGACTGGAAAGTTAAACTACACCCGTAGCCATCAGTGGTCAAAATCATTTTTACTTCAAAAGTGTCTATGTGGATTTCTTTTTTTCAACTGCTAATGAAAGCATTACAAAGATTAGCTTTTGAAGTGGAGAGCAGCTCTCATTTATTTTCCTACTGGTATTCTCTCTGCCTCCAGCTAAAATTTAGATCCTTAAAAAATATTGCTCTTCTCTACAAAATTCAGTTGATGTTCTATCAAAGTGTATTTGGATTATCAAAGCTTCATCCTTATCTTGAAGCTCAGCATTCCTGAGAGAACACTAGTCAGGTTAGAATTGACAAGCTGGTGCCTGGGACTTTCAAACTCAAGTGTGCTCTCTTCCTTACTGCTGGCTGCCTACCTGTGCCTTGGAATATTTTCTTCACCTGCCTTGCAAGGAGGTGGGTACCCAAGTGGTGATGAGGGAGGCAGTGTACATTTCCAATAAACAAAGGAACATGATGGGAGAGACTCACACAGAAATTCTCAACAAGAAGATCTATGTGGTAAGATGAGTAGAGTCACAAAAGACAGATGATCTGGAAAAGTTTGTGGTTTATTTATTTTTTTATTTATTTTGATCATGTTTTATTACCCAAAATGTGAGGCTTTATATTTTGTTTCTCTTTTTAATATATATATATATATTTGTGAGAGGAGAGAAACAGAGAGAGAGAGCAGCCAGGGCCTGTTGCCACTGTAAATGAACCCCAGGCAAAGAAGCCATTTTATGCATCTGGCTTTATGTGAATTAAAGGGGAATCAAACCCATGTCATCAGGCTTTGCAAGCAAGTTCCTTTAACCACTGAGAAAGCCTGAAATTACATTATTTTAAAAATAAAGCTTTGAGATTGGAGAGATGATTTAGTGGTTAAGGCATTTACCTGAAAAAACCTAAGGACCCAGGTTTGATTCCCCAGAACTCATGTAAGCCAGGTGTATAAGGTGACACATGTGTCTGGAGTTCCTTTGCAGCAGCTAGAGGCCCAGACTCTCTCTCTCTCTCTCTCTCTTTCTCTTTCTCTCTCTCCCCCTTTCTCTCTTTCTCTGTCACATAAATTAATAAATAAAATATTTTTTTAAAAAAAGTTTTGATTATTTTGTAGGCTTTACCCTTCTAACAAAAATACAAAAATACTTTTGTTAAAAAAAAAAAAAACTAATTACATTTTTATTCTGTATTTCATTTTATTTTTCAATTGTAATGATAAATCATTCCAAAGTAACTATAGTAGACCAATTTACTTTAGTAAGGAAATCTGTAATCCAGCAGGCATAACTGCTGTTTGTTTTGGATACACACACACACACACACACACACACACACACCAAAAATCACAGTTATGTGCTGATGATTTGGATCATGTATCTCTTTGTTACTACAGAATAAAAAGTTGGGCTTTTGCCTAACAACCTAATGGAGACTGACCTACTATATGTGATTTATTAACAGATCTTCTAATAAAAACTCATCATAAAAGTTTTAGATGAGTTCAATTGATCATATATTGTTCTTATAATGGAATATGTTGTATGTTCATAGCATAGTCATGAATTTCAGTAATATTCATAATTGTAATATTTTTATAATTTTTTTTTACTTTCTTTTTTTTAATCTTAATGCATATTCCCTCTTTCTTGTGTTCCCTTTGTGTTAGATTTTATAATTCCTAATTTGAATAGAGGGACTTTCATTATTTCTTAAGTAAATGTTGGTGAAACTATACATTTTCCTCTATATTGTACTTCAGACTCAGAGATTTTAACCTGTAATATTAACTTGATGTCCACTTGGCTAAATTATCCCAGAGAAGCTTATATTTTTTCAGATTTTTGCTTTCATTATTCCTTTTGTTTTTTTTTCTTTATCCTCCTTTCCTTTCTCTTTATTCTTTCCTTTTATCTGTCCTTCCTCCATTTCTTCTTCCCTTCCTTATTAGTAGCATGCATTTGCTAAGCTCAGATGCTGCTTGCTGACATCAGTACAATATTCATAGGATCTGATGAGGCAGGTGTTGCCAGAAAAGGACTCTGTTCTGTTCTATAGCATTCATGTTTAGCTTGTGATTCTATGTAGTTGAGAGTTCTTGGCTTCAGATCTTTAAAGTCATGTTTACATGCATGACTAGAAACCGGATCTTAGGCTTTTCCTCCATAGAAAAGGGATTATAGTAAATGGCACTTAATTTAATTACTTGATAATAAAATGGTATACTGCAAGTAACTGCCACACTTTGTTATTAACATTCAGCATTGGCTCAAATAATTAGAGTCAGTGAGTGGCAGGGGGTATACCTGATTCCAGTGTTCAAGGATTTTTTTACACTATGTTTGCTACTACCACTAGCCTCCTTTCCCAGTCTGTAATTTGAATACTTTTAATAATTGAAATAGTCACATATTTGGACAATTTGCAAATGTGTGTTTTAATAAGGATGCTTTTTATAAAAGTCACATGAATTTTAATATCTATATGTATGAATCTCTGTGTGTGTGTGCGTGCGTGTGTGTGTGTGTGTGTGTGTGTGTGTGTTCAAGTGTATGTGGATGCATGTGTGTGCTTACATAAGCATGGAGGCCAGGCGATAACCTCTGGTGTCATCTCTAGGAACATTGTCCACCTTTTTTTTTTTTTTTTTTTTTTTTTTTTAATGTTTTGGTGTCTTCATAGGGTCTCTTTCTTGCCCAGGATGACCTGGAATTCACTGTGTAGTCTCAGGATAGCTTTGAACACATCGTAAGTCTCCTACCTCTGCCTCCCATGTGCTGGGTAAAAGGTATGCACCACCACACACGGCTCCCACCTTTTTATATACAGCACCATGAAAGTAAACAAGCTAACAAGCCCCAGGAATCGATCTATGATTCCTGTACTATGCCAGGACATGTACAAGAAACTACACTTAACATGGATTCTCGGGATCATGCTCAGATCCTTTTGCTTTTGAATATTTCACTGGCTGAACCATTTCCTCTGCCTCCATGGGAATGAACTATTCATTGAGTTAAAATAAAAATATTAAAATTTATTGTTATAAGTGAAAGTGATATGATGTTAACTTTCTGTCAGGCATAAAATAGGGATTTTGTGTTATTACTTCATTGCTTTTCTTTTTTCTATTGTGCTTCTTTGGCTTTTATTCATCTGTTCTTATATCTATCACATAATGTTTTGTGATGTTAATGGTAATCTTTTGCACATCATCCCATAATATTATTAGGAAATTGCTTTCTTGTGGATATAAAACTTGAAATAATAAAAGAGATTTCTGCATTGTGTTACATAAGCAGCAGAAATTCTGAATGTATAAGCCCAAATTGAGTTTGTTTAAACTTAATGTAACTATTTACATTGTTATAATTTTATCCTGTTGAAATTCTATTAAATTCATTATTTATATGTTTTACAGCTGCTTCCTGCTTTGAAATGAAAACATTATTTCACATAGATTAGTCTTGTTTGTTTAAGCAAAATTGAAATAGTATTTTATTACAATCAAGCAGTTGAAAATGTCTATGTTTAGGGTTTGAGTTTATTCATGTTATACTATGAAATATTTACTCTGAAAAATACAACTTTTATTGCTGTTAATAATGTTTGCTTTCATCTCTTTATAAGATAGCAATAAAATAGAGAAAAAAAACAGGATGAGGAATTTATCCATTCATTTTCACATTCCTTCAAATGGGGAATAAGATAAAATCTTTCAAGTGTTTGGCATTTACAAATTATTTGGTGAGACTAAGTTACTTTTTTCTTTTTTCTTTTTTCTTTTTTTTTTATTAGATATAGACAGAGGGAGGGAGGGAAGAAAGGAGGTAGAGAGAGAGAGAGAGAGAGAGAATGGGTGTGAAAGGAGGGAGAGAGAGAGAATGGGTGTACTAGGGACTCTAACCACTGCAAGCGAACTCCAGACACATGTGCCACCATGTGCATCTGTCTTACGTGGGACCAGGAGAATTTAACCTGGGTCTGTAGACTTCCTAGGCAAGTGCCTTAACTGCTAAGCCATCTCTCCTGCTTTGTCAAATAGATATTCATTGATCATGCTTCCTGTAATGACATTTTTTTCCTAAAAAATGACATTTATAGTAGCTGAAATCACTTGAACAAGTCAAAAAATAAAAGTATTCTTTCTACTTCTCAATTTTAAACAAAATGAAATATGGAGGGAATATCTTGTTTCTACGTCTGAATGAAGTTGGAGAGATGTCTCAGTGATGTGGAACAGACAGAGTGTAATTGCATTGAGTCTATCACTGCGTTAAAATTGTGCCTTAATTAACGTAAGCCCATTAATATCCCTACCAGGGAAAAAGAGGGGAGATTGTCTTATCCCTGATTATCTCCTTGTGTCCTTGCTAGTGGGCACTGTGGTGATCGGCCACTTGACTCACTTGGCTGTTGCCAGGGTTCTTTAAGACAGGAAAGAAAAATGTGTATTTAGAGAGATGAGTCTGGCCCTCAGCAATGGTGCTGATGCACTGCACTGAGTTCTATAGCTGTGGAGTTCAAGAGTACAGAACCACATCAATGTGTGACCCAGAAGGTACTACCGAGGCTGCTGAACCCACTTCACTACTTGGAAATGAATAATTTATTTTTTTTTTCTTCTGCAGATACTGAAGCTTTTTTTATAAAATGAAATGCCTGATTTTTTTTTAAGTAAAATCACAATAAACAGGGTGCCCTGTATTCTTTGATAGTCAAGATCCATTTACAGAATTTTAAAAGGAATACTTTTCAAAAGATAGCTAGGTAATGCACATGTCAGATCAAACAACAAGATAATAGCCAAGATCCAATGTTTTGAGTTATGCAGTTTTAAAAGGCCTTGCATAGCTTGTTTTGTATTCCTAGAATGCTAACCATTTAGTCAATTTTACTTTTCCCTCAGATTTGCTTCATTATTTTAAAAACATTTTATTGTGTCCATCTGAGGTATAAAACAAGTTATGGGACACATATACATGCATAGTAAAATTATGAGTAAAACAAATTAGCATATTTGTAATGCCACATAGTCAGTTTATCAAAAGAGCAGCTAGAATCACTTATTTAACAAAACCTTCAATTGTATACAATTTATTAACTAAAGTTATCAATTTTACATGAAATCTCTATATGTTTACCTTGCATGCCTACTGATCTACATCTCATCAACTACATCTGCCCACTCCACATTTCTTTCCATCCCTTTATGTAAGGTCGACTCTGTTTACAACCCCTTCTCTCTCTCTCTTTGTGTATATATATATATATATATGCATGAATATACAAATATATATATGACA
The DNA here is from genome assembly GCA_036365145.1 of Orientallactaga sibirica. Taxonomy (NCBI): domain Eukaryota; kingdom Metazoa; phylum Chordata; class Mammalia; order Rodentia; family Dipodidae; genus Orientallactaga; species Orientallactaga sibirica. The sequence continues at coordinate 8,420,704 of JAEOAD010000240.1, forward strand.
TTTTACATTTACATTTGTTTATGGATGAACACTTATGCCACTTCTATAATTTGGATGCTTTAAATGATGATTCTTTGCACACGGTAGTACATTTATTCAGAAGAAAGACTGATGCATAACAAGGTTATTCAAATTTTAATTTACTCAGGAGTCTCCATATTGTGTAATAATACCTGCATTCATCTACATTCCCATCAACAATATGATGGTTCCCTTTTATTCCACATCCTTACTGAAATTACTTTTTTTTTTCTTTTTTGGATAGGAGCCATTAAAATGGATGTGACATCATCTCTCATAGTAATTTTAATTAATTTATCTGATGATTAGTGATGTTGGACACCTTTTTTTTTTTTTTTTAGTTTCAGATCTTGCCTTTAGGTCTTTGATAGTAGTTCTGCACAGTATATGGGTACAATTTCTTCTCAGGAATCTGGAAATCTAGTATTCTCTGTGCCCATTATTGAAGAGAGCACCCTTTCCACACTGTATCTTCAAAGGCCGTGGTGAAGATCAAGTGACTATATATGTTGAACTCATCTCTGAGCTCTCCAATGTGTCCAATAGTCTTTGCATCTGTGTCTTATGCCATCACCATGTGTGTGTGCTAATTCCTCTAGCTCTGCTGTCAGATTTTTTTTTTTTTTTTTTTGGTTTTGAGGTAGGGTCTCACTCTGGTCCAGGCTAACCTGGAATTAACTATGTAGTCTCAGGGTGGCTTTGTACTCTCAGCGATCCTCCTACCTCTGCCTCCTGAGTGCTAGCATTAAAGGCATGAGCCACCATGCCCGGCCTGCTGTCAGAATTTTAAAACATGAAACATGAAGTCTTTTTTTTTTCCTTCTCACGATTTCTTTGGTATACAACTGACTTCTTCTTTTTTTTCTTTTCCTTTAAATATCTTGAATAAGATTCCATACTAACTTTCTATTTCTATGAGGAATACCCTAAAAAAAAAATTCATAGGTATTGCATTCAATCTGTATATTGATTTGGATAGTATTGACATTGTAAAAATGTTTTTCTAGTCCAATATTTTGCAGTATTATTCCATTTATTTATGTCTTTTTTCAGTTTTTTTTTTTTATCAATGCTTTTAAGTTTTCAGTGCATTGCTCTCTCATCTCCTTGATTATACTTGTTTTCATCACTGAATTTTTGATATCATTATCTAGTTAGGTTTTTTATTTATTCTTAGCCAGATCATTGCTGGCAATACAGGAATGCTGCTGGTTTCTGTATGTTGATTTTTATAATGTAGTATCACTTATTAGTTCTAACAGCTTTTACTGTGGTCAGACAAATCTTCCTGGAATATCAGTATTTTCAACATGATACCAGGTACTAAGAATAAGGAATGAGATATCACTTAAAGACAGTTTGTGTGTGCAATGCCATACAACTGTAGATAAGGATAGATAAATCTCTGCCTTCCCTGGGGAGTAGAAAACAAGGAACTATTTAGCTACAAAGGTAGGGAAAAATGCACTACATCTCTGAGAATTATTATCTGTACAAACAATTTATGTGAAGCATTTATTTGGATGAATCAGCATGGCAAAGAGAGGAACTGTCTGTCAAGACCCTGCTACCAGTCTTTAACTAGCTGCTTATAATGTTTACCAGATTACTTAATATTTAAAACACAATTTATATTGGAGAGGAAAATCTTATTCTAGGCCTCATTGCAAAACATACAGAATGTTTTCATCATTTTTCTTCTCATAATTACATAATGTGCTTTTAAAAGATGGTCTATATCAACCAATGTGTCCATCCTCTGACCTGTTGATCACGTGTCCCTGGATAGCTATGAATACAGCCCAATACATTTGCAGGTGACAATGTAATACTGAATGTCAAATAGTTGACTAATGATAAAATTACTTTCACAATCAAATCAAAATTCATAATTCTTCACCACAAATAAAACATAACACCTCTTCAAAAGAGGTAGGAAGTGCTGGAGACATGGCTTTGTGGTTAAGGAATTTGCCTGCAAAGCCAAAGGATCCTGGTTTGATTCTCCAGGACCCACGTAACCCAGATGCACAAGGGGGAGCAAAGTATCTGGAGTTTGTTTTCAGTGACTGGAGGCCCTGGCATGTGCCCATTCTCTTTCTTCTCTCTCTCTCTCTCTCTCTCTCAAATAAATAAATAAATAAATAAATAAATAAATAAAATATTTTTAAAAGATGTAGGAAGAAATCCAAATATAAAATGAGCAGAAATGGTTTCTACAAGAATATGATTGGTCGGGCTGGACAGATGGCTTAACAGTTAAGGTACCTGCCTGTGAAGCCTAAGAATGACTGTTTTATTCTCTAGGTCCCATGTTTAGCCAAACACAAAATTGATGAGAGTGTGCAACATTGCACATGTGCACAAGGGGGCGCACATGTCTGGAGTTCATTCACAGCAGCTGAGAGATCACTGTTACACCCATACTCTTTCTCTCTCTTTCACTCAAATTAAAAAAAAAAAAAAAAAAAAAGAATATGATTGGTATTATTTTAAACTCCACTCTCATTGGAAAATGTCTAGTTTTCTGTGACATCAGTACCTGCCTTGGGAAGTTATCCTGCTCCTACTTGAATACCTACATTTCTTTGAGTATTGGGAACTATGCATCACTCTCCCAAGGTCTAAGAATTAACTTCTGAGGACTGTGCCCATTTAATGCATAGCTTTTTCTTAGAAATGGCCAGCTGCTGCCCGGCACACACTGTGTGTAGAGCCTTGTGGAGCTGCACTGCCTCTTTTAAAATTCCTTGTACAATAAGTAAGGCCACTCATCTAGACAGAATTACAATGGAATTGTTGACTTTCTAATTTGTAGGTCAGATACTTTGGCAGAATACTCACCTTCCTTGTAAGTGTTAATCAGGTATCTGTTTGCAAAAACATCTTCCCAAAATTACTGGAAGATAATGTGGAATTTTATTTTATGGCTTATGTAGAAAAAAGACATAATAGGAAAACTTTTTTATTTAGTAGAGCTGAGATAACTACATACATGAGAAGAAAGGTAGTCTTTCAGTCTTCACTATACTTTGACTCTAACTGGTACAGTCAATTGAGTTTTCTAATTAGCAGAGTTCAAACTTAACCTCTGTCCCTGAAATTACTCAACTGAGTTAATCTTTTTTTTTTTTTAATATTTATTGACAACAAAACATACTTACATACAAAAGGTGCATAGTTTTCCCTCCCCTCCCCCCATTCCCCTTTAGAACTCCACTCTCCATCATATCCCCTCCCTCTCTCCATTAGTCTCTTTTTTAATTTGATGTCATCATCTTTTTCTTCTATTATGAGGGTCTTGATTAGGTATTGCTAGGCACAGCAAGGTCATGGATATCAAGGCCAATTTCTGTCTGGGCAGTTGCATTGTAAGAAGTCATACCCTTCCTTTGGCTCTTCCATTCTATCCGCCCCCTCTTCCTCAATGATCCCTGAGCCTTGGAGGGTGTGACAGAGATGTTTCAGTGCTGGGCACTTCTCCATCCCTTCTTCTCAGCACTATGTATCTTATAGGTTAATCAACAGTGGTCTGTTCGTAAACAAAGGTGGCTTTAATGGTACTATTCACCTTTATATGTGATTCTTTCCTTAATGCTAAAACCATCGGAGGTGGGGAGATGGCTCAGTGGGTAAGGGTACTTGCTATGCAACACGAGGATCTAAGGTGGGTGCACAGCACACACATGAAAAGCCAGACATGGCTGTGCATGCCTGTAATCATAGTGTTGAGGGCATGGGGGCAGGAAAGGAGGCTCACTCTGGCCTCAAGTTCAGCCACTCATAAGAAAAAATATCAGCTCCAGGCTCAGGGAGAAAATAAGGCAAAAGATCAATAAAGAACATTCAGTGTCTTCCTCTGCCTCTGCTTGCATGTGAATGGGTACACACATGTGTTCTTACATGTGCCTACATCACACATAAACAAACAACATAAAACACACAAAAATTTCACAATTAGAAAGAAAATCTTTTTAGAAGTTATATATATTTAAATATTATAATCAAATTTTCACTATATATGTTACTGATTTATTTCTTTGTTCTCTGTCCTGGTATTTTATGTAATATCATTGAATACTGGTTGAATACATAAGTGAATAACTGAAAGAGTGCATGTCCCTAGAAAAAAATCGGATTTCATGAAATTTATGTAATGCCATACAAAGAGATGGGAATTACTATCTTTTATGTTTATGATTAATGTTAAACACACCTGCAGGGAAAGCATATCTTTATAGATGTGGATATAAGTGTAGCTTTACCATCCTACTTAGGAAACAGTCATGTGTGTCCTCATATAAGAAATCAGTGAAATCCTCAAAATTAAACACTTCCTCCTCATCAAATAGAACAACAAAGTCTACAGCCTGGTAACCGTTGTCTGTGTTGGAGGTAACAGTGAGGCTAAGTGGCCGTTCCTGGAGATGCTGAGGAAGTGCTGCAGTTCATTCTAATGTACAAATGACATTTAAGCCACATTCTGTAGCTTGAAGTTGGTACTTTATGGTTTTAAAATGTTGCTCACAGTAATCCTTAACAATCTTTGACCCTTTAAGTAAATGCCCAATGTTTAATTTAGTAGCTTAATATATCTTTTGATATGTTACTAGAAAGTCATGTGTGAGTTTAAATTAAATAATTATGAAATCCAATGAAGAACTGGGCATTTCTAGAAATTGTAACTTGTCTTTTGTGAGCCTCTGGTTTAGCTCTTAAGTATGTAATAATTTAACTAATTAGTAGGTGTGGCAGTTTGTATATATGGCCCCCAATATATTCAGTGTTTTATTAGTTTATAATTTGCATCTGCAATCACCTTGCTAGAGGCAATGTCACTGGAGGAAGATATTAAGGTGTGGTGGTGGGTTTGAGATTCCATTGTAAAGATATGCAAAGTGTGCCTAATAGGAGTTCCTGAAGTGTGCTGTGGCTTTTGGCTGTACTTTGGCTCTCTGTGTGGTGTGTCTGGTTGGCTTTTCTCTCTCTGCTTGCACTTGTAAAGGCAGACCAGCTTCTTCTGACATTATGGAACTTCCCCTGGATCTGTAAGCTTCAATAAATATTATCCCTTCCTCCATAATTGTTCCTGGTCTGGAAGTTCATCTCAGCAAACCTGAAGCTGTCTGCTACAGTAAAGTGGTACCAAGAGATGAACCAGACCCTGTGGACATTCGTCTTTTGGAACCTTTGTTTTGGAGGAACAGGCATGGACTTGGTGCTTGCAACTGAAGATGCCTTCTGGAGTGATAAGCCAAGTTTTATGGACTATTCTGATGAGAGTTTGAGAATGCTAAGTGCAGACAGTATTGAACTTCGAGTCTTGGCTTATGAGCTTTCTAAGGGGAAGGAAAGACTGCAGAGGACTTTGTTGGAACTGGGCTACTGGCATAAGGGATGGCTACGTTCTGCTATCCAAGCCCAGAAAGTTTGATCAAGGTTAAATTTGTAATGGACTGATGTGCTTGGCTAAAGATACCGGACTAAGAGACTTATTAAGATTTTAAGTTGGAAAACCTCAAGCAAGTTAAAATTAGAGGCACTGAGACTGGTTTTAGGTTACTGGAGCTGCTATTGTCAAACACATTAGCAATCTTAAGGAAGGTGGCCTGACTGCTTTATATTAAAACAATGGAGAGGATGCCTAAGGAAAGACTGTTAGAATTGCAAACTCTTGGAAAGAGTTGACTGGAGAAGGAACCTGCTTTTCAAGGCTATGATTTATTTCATCCCTGGATTAAGAATATGGCTATGTCCTGCACACCTGGTATTAGTTCTGGAAGCATGAAAAATGCATGGAGTGGTCATGAATTGCACACGGTTCCAGGAACCGCTGCTGAGATGTGGCATGAGGCAGGGCATGAAGACCCTCAGGAATAGGCTGGAAGAGCCTTTGGAAGATGGACCTGGTTTGCATGGAGACCTGAAGATGTTTTGAATATACCAGGACTATGCAAGGACCCCCATGTAGTGCCGTGTTGGCCTGGGATCGAAGTTTTCCCTGGCTACTCTGCCTAACTGGAGGGGCAGAATTGGAAAACCTGGAGACTGTCAGTCTCTGGTTATATTGAACTTGAACTGCAGAAGTTTGATGACTGCTGATGGTGGTTGAGTTTGCATTTTTCTAGTCTCTCCTTGCTATGCCTTATATCAGTTAAAAATGTTTACTCTGTGCCTTTACATGTTGAAAGTATTTAACTTGTTTGATTTTACAGGACTCACTATCTTAAGTTGGTCAAGACTGTGAGAACCTTTGAAATTAGACAGTACAATTCACAATGTGTGATAGTTATAAATCTATTGGGGGCCAGGGGCGGAATGTGGCAGTTTGAATATATGGCCCCCAATATATTCAGTATTTTATTAGTTTGTAGTTTGCATCTGCAATCACCTTGCTGGAGGCAATGTCACTGGGGGAAAATATTAAGGTGTGGTGATGGTTTGAGATTCCAATGTAAAGATATGTAAAGTGTGCCTAATAGGAGTTCCTAAAGTGTGCTGTGGCTTTTGGCTTTACTTTTGCTCTCTGTGCGGTGTGCCTGGTTGGCTTTTCTCTCTCTGCTTGCATTTGTGAAGGCAGGCCAGCTTCTTCTGACATTATGGAACTTCCCCTGGATCTGTAAGCTTCAATAAATAATATCCATTCCTCCATAACTGTGCCCTGTCTGGAAGTTCATCTCAGCAAACCTGAAGCTGTCTACTACAGTAGGCATTCTTTTTTGGGGTTTTTAAGGTAGGGTTTCACTCTAGTCTAGGCTGACCTGGAATTAACTATGTAGTCTCAGGGTGGCCTCAAACTCATGGTGATCCTCCCACTTCTGCCTCCCCAGGGCTGGGATTAAAGGCATGCACCACCATGCCCAGCTAGTAGGCATTTTTAAGTTTACTACCAGTGACAAGGAGTAAAGAAAATGATGATGTTTTTTCTGCAGGTTTTCAGTAATTCTGGTTTGATAAGTGATTAAGTGAAACCTAGTTTCATATCACTCTATTTTTCTTACTATACTACCAAGTGTATTATTTTTTTTCATTTCATTTTTCAATATTTGTATTTATTGGAGAGAAGAGAAAGAGAGGTAATTTGAATGCCAATGCCCAGCCATCACAAACTACTCCAAATGTATGCATTGTGCTTCTGGCTTTATGGGAATACTAGGGGATTGAACCCTAGAAGGCCAGCTTTGCAAGTAAGCACCTTTAACTATTGAACCATCTTCCTGTTACTGATACCATTATTTTTGAAGTAACGTAGAAGAAATAGTGTTCAAATAACTTAACTATTTATTCTCATCTTAGGGGAAAATTATATTTCATAGTTTGTATTCCTAAAACATTCTGCTTTTCCAAAATGATTCCATAATTCAATAGGTTCTATAAATGCAGAAATAATAATAACATACCTGAAGATTTACTGTGCCCATTAACTCATTTATCTCTCTCAAGTCTGCATTTAATAAACTTCTTAAATTCGGAAATTTCCAAATTTCTTGACAATTTGACCCTTATTGGTTCTATTTAAACCCCTCCAAACATTTTTCACTGTAGTGTTTTCTGAAGAAGAGTCAGAGGTTTCAAATTCTTTTCTTTGAAGTCTAAAATTCTAGTGTCTCATTATTACAGCTTCTAAATAAAACATTTTTATGAAAAGAGAAACTGAGAAAAGGTAACAAGTAGGTCAAGTGGTTATGGAACCGGGGATGGATTTTAATCTGTAGCAATGATTTTCAAGAGGTGATCCATGAGTCACCTCAAATCTTGTTACAGAATCAGAAATTCTAGGTGTAATAAGACAGAAAGATGAGTTTTAACAAATTTTGCACGTTCTTCTCACAGACACTAAGTATTGGAAAGGACTGATTGGTTAGTATAATGCTTTGAGTGAGAAGGTTCTACCTGAGCAGGCTTGAGCTCTTACATCTCTCTGTGTATTCTCTGAAGGGCTTGCTGAAAAGCTGTCAAGCCTAGAGTAGGAATTCTATAGTGTGCCTCATGATGGCAGTGAGCACATCAAAGTAACAAGGATGCACCTCTGGGGGCTGGAGAGATTGCTCAGTGGTTCAGTCTCTTTCCTGCAAAGTCTGAGGATCTGGGTTTGATTCCCCAGTACCCACATAAGACAGATACACAAAGTGGCACATGCTTCTGGAGTTTGTTTATAGTGGCTAGAGGCCCTGGCTCTCCCATTCTTTCTCTCGCCCTCTCCTTTTCTCTCTCTTATATGAGTGTGTTTCTGTGCCCATATCTCTCTACTTGCAAATAAATAAATATAATATTTTTAAAATACCTCCCTGATGAATATAAACCTTGTTTTGTTTGTCAGCCGAGAGCTCATATGTCCATTCTTAAGTTTTCCTCATGGTCTACTTTCCTTTCTTTTCTTTCTTTCTCTTTTGCTTAAACTGGGTGAATTTATTGGTGTATATGCATAATTGGTGTTATATACAAGTTATGAAGTTTTGGTATTATGCACAAGTTATAATATTATTAGTGTCAGATACATATTTATCTTGCACATATTTGTTAAAAACAAAGGAAAAGGAAACTAAAAGTATGTGGGCACCACTTTCTTTCATTTTTAATGAGAGCTTAATTATATTGCCTAGTTTACTTTACACTAAAGTAGCCCCTGAGAAGACATGCTTTTCTTTTTTTTTTATTAAGTAGAAACTTTGTATGAACACATCATGAGCTGGTACCATCACATCTCTTTCCCTGTTCCTCTGAGGGCCCTCCTCAGTGGGATTGCTGGTAGTTTTACCTTTTACCTCAGGCAGGTAATCAAGTGCTTTTAGAGAAGTTTGCCTTGTTTTGGGGATCTCATAGGTCTCTGTGATCAACAGCTCAGTGTGGATTGTAACCAATTTCTAGAATAGGAGTTACAAACCAGAGACTAATGTTTTAGGGTTAGACATCATCCCACCTTCTCCAGGGATCTTCTTACCAGACACTGCCCCCACACTCCTATTGATATTTATATATTTTAGGCTACTATCCAGGAGGAAGGTTACTATCATACCAATTCATTTTGGATTTACCCTTCTGTATAGTCAGGGTTCTTTAGAGGAAAAAAAAAACTGCTAGAATGAATTATATTAAAAAGGGAATGTAGTGGATTAGTTTATGGTAATCCAATAGCAGTTGCAGGCCCAAGAATCAAGGAACCTGGTAGCTGTTCAGTCCACCTGGTCAGATGCCTTAGCAGTCCCAATCTGGTAATGAAGGTTTGGCGGTGTCCTGAGGAGCCGCTGATTTTCAATCAGTTGATGCTGGTCTTTATTCTGCACTGGTCTTCAATCCACACTGGAAGACAGCAAGCAGCTCCAGCAGCCAGGTGGAAGGAAGGGATTCTATTCACTCAGAGCTTCCTTACCATCTGAGAGGGGACACCTGTTCTGGGGGAAGGGCTCACTCTGGGGAAAGGACTTCCTTCTTCAGTTAATCTTTCCTGGAAGCAACCTGAGACCCACTCAAAAGAGGTTTCTGTGGATTATTAAACATATCAAGTTGACAATTGAAGGAGCAGTCCAATTTCCCCCTGGTAGTCTGGATCAATCACCCCTGGTAACACTGTAATTCCTTTCTTAGCCTGTTGACTGTAAGCATCAGGGGCCCAAAATGGCCAGGGGGAATTCTTAGCTTCAAATTCAATGCAATGTTTTTTGTGCCTCCTGAAAAAAGCACTGCCCTCCCCTGCCCTGACATCTATACCTCTAGGCCAGCAGAGCATAAGGTTGTGGGAACAGGAAGCAAAAATTTGGCTAATGGGTCACTTGAGGTAATGGTGAGTGGGACCATTCCCATTTCCACTCCTTGTTTCCTGTACCTATGAATCCAGGCTATAGGAGAAACAGCACCATACATAGGAGGCTGATTCAGAGCATATGCAGGCTGCTAGAGGACACTCCCCCAGCCCTCTAAGCTATTGCCACCTAGGTGACACTTAACTGTTTCTTTAAAAGGGCATTCCACCATTCTATCAAGCAAGCTGCTTCAGGGTGGTGGGGTCCATGGTAAGACCAGTGAATTCCATGATCATGAGCCCACTTGGCAGGCTTATGTGGCTGTGAAGTGAGTCCCTTGATCAGAAGCAATGCTGTGTGGAATACAATGATGGTGGATAAGGCATTCTGTAAGCCCACAGATGGTAGTTTTGGCAGAAGCCCTACATGCAGGAAAGACAAATGCATACCCAGAATAAGTGTCTATTCCAGAAAGGACAAAGCGCTGCCCTTTCCATGATAGAAGTGGTCCAATATAGTCAACCTGAAACCAACTTGCTTGCTGGTCACCCTGAGGAATGTTACCATATTGGGGGCTCAGAGTTGGTCTCTGATGCTGGCAGATTTGGCACTCAGCAGCAGCCATAGCCAGGTCAGCCTTAGTTAGTGAAAGTTCATGTTGTTGGACCCATGTATAGCCTGCATCCCTGCCACCATGGCCACTTTGTTCATGGGCCCATTGGACAATGACAGGGGTGGCTGAGGAAAGAGGTTGACCACTATCCACAGAATGGGTCAGCTTATCTACTTGATTATTTAAAGTCATCCTCTGATGAGGTCACCTTCTGATGAGCATTAACATGGGACACGAGTATCTTTATATCATTTGCCCATTCAGAGAGTTCTATCTACAAACACCTTCCCCAAATGTTCTTCTCACCAATTTTCCAATTGTGCTCCTTCTAAGTCCCAGATCATCCTGTCAAACCATTGACCACAGCCCATGAATCAGTGTATAACTGCACATCTGGCCATTTTTCTTTCCAAGCAAAATGCACAACCATGTGTACTGCCTCTTAGTTCTGCTCATTGTTAACACTTCCCTTCACCACAGTCCTTCAAGGTTGTTCCACAAAGGGGCTGTAATGCTGCAGCTGTCCACTTCTGGGAGGTGTTGAATCATCTGAAAATCATGCCCTAGTCCTCTCCTCTTCAGTCAATTGATCATAGGGCACACCCCATGATGCTATAGGTGCATGCTTGTGGAAAGAAGGCATTATAACAGGAGTAGAAACCATAGATATTGAGCAACTTCCTCATGCAAATTACTTGTGGCTTCAGGGCCTGCTTGAGCCTGTTCATGTATATACCACTTCCACTTAATGATGGATTGCTGATGTGCACATCTAATATATAAGAAAATATTCAATATCCTTAACCATCAGGGAATTGCAAATTAAAACAACTATAAGATTCCACCTTCCACCAGTCAGAATGGCAATCATTAAAATATCAGATGACAATAATTGTTGGTAAGGTCGTGGGGGAAGAGGAACCATTATTCTCTGCTGGAGGAAGTGCAAACTTGCACAACCACTATGGAAATCAAAAAAGAGACTCTGCCAAAAGATGTTCATTTCTTATTAACCTTTGATAATCTAGGTACTTTCTTGTACTGGAAAACCCTCAGATAAGTCCAACATGTTTATATGGAAGTCATTGGATTTGCCATATGACACATTCTTCTCACATTTGCAATAGCTTTAATGGACTGAGATTGCACTGCTCAACCTGGGGCCTCTCATGTCTTGGTCTTTTCTGAAAATAAAGGCTGTATTTGCAAAAACTAACTGTGTAGTTGTATCTGGCAACCTTTTGTGTTGGTCCTTCTGTAAAAGCCAGTATAACTGTCTTTCATAAAAATACAAATTGAATGAAATGTGGAGTATTATAAAGACGAGGGGTCAATTTAACCAGTAAATATGTAGTGAAAGTTCAGAATATTTTGGATGGTGACTAACTCCTTTAATCAGAAAGCAAGGACTGTATGCATCATAGCAGGCTAGTTCTTAGAAAGGACTTCAACAATGATACAGAGAAAATGCAGACCTTTGATCAGACTAGCTCTGGAATCCATCATTATTCAACATTTTGCCATATGAATGACAAAGGAGTACCTTGCCTAGAAAGGTATGATTTTACTTATTTTAGCAGACCTGAAAACACAGAATCTTAGGAATGTGAGTCAAATCTGAAATCCGGATGTATTTTATGCTTCATATGTGGTATTTGAGCATTTACGGAGTGATAACTGGTAGCAGTTTTCTGTTACACTGCTTCAGTCTTTAACACATTTGATTCTTCTAAGGGATTGAACACTGGCTACCTGAGACACTTGCTTTCATAGCTTCCAATGGCTCTTTTGATCCTCTCACTTCCATCTGAGTGCTTTCACATTTTCCCTTTATGAGCACTCTTCTTGCTCCTAAATAGGGATACTTCCCAAGAAACAGAGAGAACATTAAGCTGCAAGAGAGTTGTAGGAACCAGACGATTTTTGTGGCCTATATAAAGTTATTATTTTTCATGTTTTTGAATTAAATTGATGCTTGGATTACTTCTTGTCTGGACTTGACCAAAAATTCTATAATACACTATATTTTTTATTATCCCAAATTTTACTGTTTTATTTGTCTGTTTCATGTTATTACAGTAAAATAATTAAAATTACTAATGTATGGTGTGAAAAGATAGATTTTGGCATATAGTTTTGAAAGTTATGCTCTACAATTGGTAGGTCTCATTGCTATAGTCCTGTAGTGACAAAGTCATGTTAGGAGCTTGTCATAGAGCTAATTGCTCATCTCATGGGCAAGAAAAGAAAAAAAGGAAGAAAATAGGAGACTGGGATTCTTAGTTTTCTGACTGCAATGACCTATTAGATATGTCCACAATGATCTAACAACCTCACTCTTGGTCTCATCTTGTAGCAGTTCACTCATGTCTAAATGCCACCATCCTAAAGATAAAAGCCTTAACACATGGAGCACTCAGGGATATTTATCCAAAACATGCTATTTCCTTTTTTATTGCTGTTTTGTTGAGTTTTTTGGCTGATTCATTTTTTTTTTGCTATGGATAAATAAACAATTACACGTTTGGATATAATATTTAGATTGCTATTGTACATTTTTGTTAAATATTGATATTTGTTTCTCACATATTAAAAGTATCTTGGAAAGTTTGTAGCATATTCAGTAGTAAAGTATGTTTTAGCATGCATAAATTCCGAGATTCAAAAGCCCGTATCAAACACACATAAAATCTTGGTAAGTACATGCTCAGTACTACAATTATGTCTACCCTGTGGATGTGTTTCAGTGTTAAGTGTTGCTATTACTGATTTGCAAAAGATATTGTGCAATTCTGAAAGCCCAGAAAGTCTTTAGATAGCTTATGACTACTAATAGCAATATTTTATTTCCCTCTTTCCCTCTCCCCTTTTTGTCCTTCTTCTATTGCTGAAGTTTGAACCTGGGTACTTGCATAAGCCCTGAACATATCCCATAAGCCCCTCTTGTTTCTTCCTTTTAAACCAAGTTATATATATGTGAGATATTAAATATATAAAATAGCACATTTATATAAAATATTTGATAACTAAATATTATGACCATGTAAAATTGGAGACATGCAAAATGAATAACTCACACTAATTCTTACAACATGTATGTAGCAGTATAGGTTCTTGAGTTCTTAGATTCTACATATGTAAAAAAAATAAATGTGGGGCTGGAGAGATGGCTCAGATGTTGACGGTGCTTTCTTGCAAAGCCTGATGGCCTTCTTTCAATTCCCTATTACCCATGTAAAGCCAGATACCCAAAGTGGCACATGCCTCTGGAGTTCCTTTGCAGCAACAGAAAACCCTGGCATACACATTCTCTCTCTCTCTCTCTCTTTCTTAAATAAATAATAATAATCAGTGGCTAAAGGCATTTGCTTGAAAAGCCTGCCAGCCCATGTTCAGTACCCCATGCCCAAAGAGGTACATGCATTTGGAGTTTGTTATGATGGCCCTGGTATACTCATTCTCATTCATATTCTCTCTCTCCTTGCACGTAAATAAATATTTTTTTAAAAGGTAAATGTTTAGCATGGACTAACTTTACATTTTTTACAAAATAAATTTGGCTTATTTTATAACTTTTAAAATTCAAGGAGATAAAGTGGTTTTGAAGGAGCTATCTAAAGTTTGGGAAAGTATCTAAGAATTGAGAAAATAACTAAGGTATTGAAAAAAACCTTTACAAAGAAATGCTTGCATTGATTAATACATGAAAAAGTAACCATCTCAAGCCATCATAAGTTAATAATTCACTGCTAACTTACAGAAAATAAAATAAATGAAATGTGCACATATAATATCATGTAAATTGCTACCAGTAATCTAAATGCTAAAAAGCAGTGATGCATCTGTATTTGTTCAATAAGAATAGAACAGATTGAAGGAAAACAGCATTGAGGTAGTTGTAGGAACACAAAGCCTGTGGTGTGTCTGGAACAGGAAAGCATCAAAAGATGGATCAGAAATGAAGTGAAAAATATGCAGACTAGTCTTTCATACTCTTCTGATACTGAGAAACATAAATCACAAAGAAATGTGACTGCTCTAATGTGTCCCAGTTTGTAATTTCTGAATCCAGAAAATTGTATTAAGATAGTCATTATTAACACTGTGTAAAGAAAACGATCTACAATTTGACCTGGGATTTGAAGTTAGAGTAAGGTACAGAGTGACTATCATCACTGCCTGAGTACATATGGAATTCTCATGGTTCCTCTGACTGCATCTTTGTCTTCATGGCACTTCAAAATTCAGCAAGGGATATAAGAAAATGTGAAAAAGATATAGTAGGCTAGGAGAAAATAGTATAACTGAGAATATGCCTACTTACAGGCTGAAATGTAAAAGTGAAGAGGAAGGGAAAGAGGCCCTGAGGCAGGACGTGTGATGAATGAAAATGCTTATACCAGAGGTGTCCTCATAAAGGAATATAGAAAATAAAACTTGACTATTCAAGGTACTGATTGTATCATGATGTACCTGTAGGAAGGAATTCCTTAGAAGAGGAAGCGACTCAGAGTTTCTGTGGGGTGTGTGTGTGTGTGTGTGTGTGTGTGTGTGTGTGTGTGTGTGTGTGTGGTTACTAGTTAGATGGTATGAGCAAGGACCTGCCAAGCAGGGGAAATGGCAGGAGACAAGCAGAGACAAATGCAGACTGCAAGCAGCTCAAATAACCACAATTTCAGAATATAATGGAGGCACAGTGCTTACCTCAGATTAAAAAAATGAAATCAGACTATAAAATTGTCTCTGTGGCACAGAGTGTTTTTTTTCTCCCCCTGCCCACGCCAAGATGTGTCTTTCTAGTGAATTGACCATCACACTTCCAAATTTCTGAAATGGCCAACAGACCGTAGAAAGACATTTCTTTAGGCTCCTATTTGAAACCAGCAGCTTCAGCAAACTGCTGGCCTTGATTCAGGGCCAACAGAGTTTTGATGCATGTGGCATGAAGGAAACATGATAGATTTATGTTTGGGAAAAATCATAGGATTTTACAGGAAAGGAAAATATCTATGTTAAAGTTACTGTATTAAAAGGAATTGCTACATACATGGTCAAAGAACATTCTGAGGTGTCTGTGAATGGACTGCATGAAAAGAGAAGACAGGCAGAGCACTGGAGGTCAACTATTCGGTATGGGAACCATTAGGCAGGCTTCTTTATCACATACTGAGATTCAATTTTTTTCAAGAAGGATTTTATGAGCAATACTCCTTTCCTCATAGATGAAATTTCTTTCTAATAGGAGAATATTCCAATGTCTACACAGACTGTCAAGCTTGTCTCAGCATTGAAAACTTCTGCATCAATTCTATGTACTTTCATAATGGCAGCAATTATAAGATTTAAAAAATTACCCAAAGGACATTAAGCATTACATGAGCCCACAGTGTAAAGGAAAAACGATAAATACAAAATAGCTATGAGAAGCAGTACTTTATGTATTCTCAACACATACATGGAAATGTCCCCTCATTCCTAGCACATAAGGAAGGCTCTGGAGCCCCAGTGATCACTTCCAACCAAGTATGTTCAGATATCTCACAGAGCCAGGATGCAGAATCAAGAAATGTACTTCTGTCTTGATAAAACTCTCATTTGTCTCTCAATGGGATGCATTCAGTTCTATGCCAAATAGTGTGCCACTTAACAATTGAAAAGTTAAATAACCTTGGGCATATGAAATTATTAAAGCAGTATTATAAGAGTGAGGACTCTGGCCAAAGAAGAAATGAATGATGCTTTGCTTCTGGTACCTCCACCAAGGAGAGTCCGCTTATTCTCACTGATCAAGGCAGGTAAGGGATGTCTACAGAAGAAATAAAATATATGCATTCACGAATACTGGAGAGAAAACTGCGACACACTCATAGTTGTGTTAAGCATAGGCCCATTATCTGAATTATTCTCCCCAAGTTGTAATATGTTTACTGGGTAACTAAGAAAGATGGGTCAACAGTCCATGCAGGCTGGTTTGGGGGCTCATGGGATTCCTTGGAAAACTGTAGTAGTACAAAAAGATTAGTAAATGAATTCCTCTTTCAGTTCTGTATCCTGAATTTCTCCTGTTCATGTGTTTAAACCACAAATAAGGTCAATTTGTACCTTCATCCTTAGGAAAAAGAAAATAAGTTTCTTACTTATTCATTTTTAGAGTCATTTTCTTAATTGAGACAGAACTATTTACTTAAGTAAATGAAAACCTCTGGAAATATAATTCAGTCAAATGTGTTAGTTTTTAACTCTTAATTTTGAAATATTCATTACTTTAAATGCTACAACCCCTAAAAATTAAGGCCAAGATTATTGAATGAAGTGATCAAGTGGAGCTAGTAAAAACGACTTATTTCAGGAATTTTGCACATAGCTAAAGTACTTAAGTAATATTCTTATATCTGTTTGTTTGTAGAGAAAACAGAGAGGTATATGTGAATCAAAATGACATAGATATCAAGAAGGCATCTTCTGACTAATGTTTTAACAGGTTCAGTTACAGCACACAAGAGATGTGAATATAAATCCATTTTATTTTGTAAGCTACTTAAATTATTCTAAGTGAATTCCTGTGGCTAAAGGCTTGTGGTTTGTACATGCATTTGAACAGATATTTTAATGATAGCCATGGTGAACTTTATAGTCAATTTTTGTCATCTTAAACAATCCCTCAGAGCATCTTTGTATGTATTAGGACTAATTAGATAATGTCTCACAGGTACTTACATCTTTTTTGACAAAAAGGAATGAAGCATTTTCTTAATGATTACTGCTGATTTCAAAGACAGCTATATGAGACTTTATAGAACATTTTTTATTAATCTTGACTCATTAATGCCATTGAAAATGGTGTTATATGTTATTAATGATTCCATTCTTTCTTTATTAGAGATTCTGGGAAGGATATAAGAGGTGTGATACTAATTATTCCTGATTTTAGGGTTTGGGAGGGATAACCTACAACTACGAACACCAATTTTTGGGTCCTTATCCAATTTTAAACAAAGAATTTATAAAAATGGACTCAAGGGGGACAAATTATGTACTGAATTTATTTAGGGATACATCATAAATCAAGAGTTTTAATTAGGGGAAATTGGTATGTAGATAAATGCTGGAGCAGTTACTCACATGGAAGACAGGACCTTAGAAGCCCATGAAAAGAAGAGTTTGAAAAAAAGACGTTTTGATGTGGGGTCAAAGCCTAAAAGCATCAGCCCTGAGACTCTACATAGAAGAAAATTAAGGCATTAACATTAATTAAGATAACAAAGGAAAGAAGCCAAGCAGAGACTGGGAAATTCAGACCAGATATGAGTAGAACATGTAATCAAAGTGAAATGTTATCCTAAACATGACACAGGTTTATTTTAGGGGAATTAAGATACAGGGAAAAAACTAGCTGAAAGAATGAAGCCAGAGAATTCTCTTTGTCTGTCTGGAAAAGCAGAGGGAATATGGAGAGATATTCACATGTGAAAGGCAAAGCATAAAACCAAAAGATCCCCTTCAAATACAAGACCAGAGAATACTATGAAATAATGAACTATTCAGAGATCATAGATAACCAAAGTGTGACACAGATGGAAGGAAACAGGGATATACCCAGGCTCTGAGGAGCCCTGTCTCCATTTCCTTGAGAGGCAAACATGCAAGTGTGTTTAGACAGAGGTGATCACAGTTGGGTGTAAAAGTTCAGGAATGGTCCTTAAACTCCAAATCTTGAATTCAATTATTAAATTGTTACTTTATTGATGGAAGTATAAAACCAAGTGAAAGGAAATGAATACCCACACATGGTCTGAGAGTCCATGTGATGAGCTGGAAGGAAACATGAAAAGGATGTAAAGAAAACAAGAAGAAAGTTCAGAGAGCTCCTCTCATGTGGAAGGCAGGGTAAGAGGGTAGGTGAGTCCATGGGAGAGTAGGGGACTTACCAGGACCTAGAAGTTAAGGACTGATGAATAGGCAGCCAAGAAAAAATTGCCTCTTGCTGAGGGTCTATTTATAACTGTCTTGTAGTGAGCTACCTTCAGGCTTAGTTGAGCCAGGCTGAAGGCTGATTGGTCTGGTCTAGCTGCTGGCTCAAGAAGAGGCCAGCCACGAAGCCAGGTTTTGAGGCTGAGCTTAAGCAGCCAGACACAACCACAGATTTTAATTCTAGGAAAGGGGAACTCCTTCCCAGGGAGGAGCTCTGTTTGTTCATGGAAAAACAGGCCTAGGGAACTCCTTTGTACAAGAGATAAGAAGTCATTCTTTGATTTCTAGCAAAGAGGAGATTGCAAGAGTAGACTTAAGAATATTCCTACCTTTACTTTTCCTCAATAACTTCCTCAATAGGGAGAAGAGAATGAGGGTGGTGGCCCAACTTCCTTTACATAGATCAGATGTCCAATTAGGGTTGAACTTCAACAGACCAAAGTGTGTAATCAGAGACTTGACTTTCTCATGGACTCAAGGTGCTGACCCAGGAGGTGTGAAGATTCCCTGGATTTGTGGACACGGGGAACTGAGGAAGAATCCTAAGTTCCTGTTTGGGAGGGTCACTGATAGCTATCTTAGAGAAAGAGGATCAGAAGCAAGTTTCAGTGCTGTTAGGATGTACAGAATGGTATCTTCTTGTTCCCTCTGTTTCCTTCTGTCCCTAACTCCCTGTAAGAAAAAAAAAAAAACCTTACACTTATTTATCAGTCAATAAGATTCAAAATGTGATACAATGATAAAAATAAATGAAAGAGTTCAAAATAACTTGATTGAATGGGGTGAGTCCACTTAATGCAATGAATTTAGTCTTGTCCATGCTGGAAACACTGGGTAACTGTAACCATGGAAAAACCAAAGCAGATAAAAGTTTCACAATTTCTTGTCTTCTAGGTTTGTATAGTGGGGGTCAGGGGGCATTAAATAAATGAAACACAAAGTTATCAACAATGACTCAGGAAAGTTAATCAATACCAACCACTTATGTTTAAAAGAAGCAGGAGGGGAAAAACACACTAACAGGTGAGTGTTGATGTTTTAGCTCTCTGTAAGGTATACTGATAATGTGTTAATAACAATTATTATTATTATTATTATTATTTTTTTTTTATTTTGGTGTTTTGAGGAAAGGTCTCACCCTAGCCCAGGCTGACCTAAATTCACTTCATAGTCTCAGGGTGGCCTTGAACTCACAGCAATCCTCCTACCTCTGCTTCCTGAGTGCTGGGATTAAAGGCATGTACCACTACGCCTGGCCAACAATAATATTTTTAATGTTTTTCTTTGTGTAGCACTTTGAATGTTACAGAATATTTTTACATATTATTTTTTATGGTCAACAATTACAGTTGCTCTATGAATTAGGTACTATTGCTTAATTTTGAAGATGAAAAATCTAAGCTGGGCAGGAAGGTACATGCATATAATTGAAGAATTCTGGAGGCTAAAGTAGGAGGATTATGAGGTCAACATCATCCTGGGATACAAAGTACATAACCCTAAATAAATATCTAAAGGGATAAATAAGAAGTAAATAGCATTGAAACTGAATTGGAGGCTCTCTCTAGAAATATACAATAGATTAGTGGCAGAGGAAGGATTGTTTGGACCATGCTTTTCTAATTTTAATGGAGAATTAATTCCAAATTTTGACAATTATATGGTTCAATCCCCTCTCGTGTAGTTAGGACAACCCTACCTTCATGTCCGTTAATAGTAGATGAATTGGTAAAGCATGGTAAAATAAGATGTGGTGTAAGACTAGAGCAATACCATCCATATGATATCCACATACATGCTTTAATATGAGCAAGTTTTATTTATAAAATTAACTTTCTATGAACCATACATTGGTAAATTTTAGAGCTTCAAAGTTATACTTTAATCGTGCATATATGTAAAGGCATATAAATTAGATATTATTGTATTTAATTTTGCATAAGTAAATATAAGTCAAACAACAAAATGATGTGAGGTCATTAAATATATAAAAAACATTCTATGGACAGTGAGATTTAAGATCTTTATTTATTTATTTTTATTTTTATTTTTTGGAGAGAGACACAGACAGAGACAGAGAGCAAGGGGGAGGAAGACAGAATGGGCACACCAGCAGCTTCTCAGGCGCTGTGAACAAACTCCAATGCATCCGCCCGCCTTGTGGTCAAGTGTGGCATTGCGTGCTTGTGTCACTTTGCATCTGGCTAAACGTGGGACCTGGAGATTGGAACTGGCGTTCGTAGGCTTAGCAGGCAGGTGCCTTAACCACTAAGCCATCTCTCTTTCTTTTAACATATAATAATATTGCGTAACTGGAGGAGGCCCATATTCAATTACATTAATGCAATCCTATGTATATGATTTGTGGGATACACTCAAAACCTAAACATACACACTTGTTTCAGAAACAGCATATGTCACCATACTAAGGGAAGCTGGAATAAATATTTTCATCATCCCTTTTAACACAGGTGTTCTTAACCCAAATGTCAAAAGCCAAAGCCTTTTTGATTTATCACAACAGAAAAGGAAGGATTACACGCTAACACTTTGTGCCTCAAGTCATGTAAAGCGACTTTATTTGTGTTGCCTATGGTCAAGTAATACAAATTTAAGCCCTTTCTAGTGTTATTGGTTTTCTTGAGTCCTTGTCTTGTGACCCACAAAGAAGGAAGAGTAGCATAGCAGGAGAGCAAGTTAAACAAGGCTTTATTTTACAGAAGAAAGTAAAGAAGAAAGCTTCTGAGTTCAGAAGTGTCCCAAGTGTAGCAGCATGGTGATGGGATCAGAGTCTCTTATACCTTTGAGAATGCAAGTTAGACATCAAGTTGCGATGGATTGTGTTGCTTATTTTGTCTGTATGTGAGGGCTCCTGATAGGCTGATAAATTAGAAGATTGTGGATTCCTGCCTTTGGGAAATTAACCTGACAATAAATTCCTAGAAGGAGGAAGAACCAGGAAGTAAAACAGAGGGTTACTTCTCACCACCATTTTGATGAGTCAGGTTTAGATTCAGAGGGGAGGTATCTTCTAGTTTTATCAGTGCAGACTATCATTTATGTTCTTTTTTTTTGGGGGGGGGAGTCTATATCTTTGATTACCTGCAGAAGGAGACCACCTTCCTCTTAATTTCAATTTCTACTATATCCTAGGGTAGAAAAGCATGTTCTGTTATGAAAACTCTGTTGAGGAGAGAATGGATATTCTAGATTTGAATATATGGGTATTATTTTTAAAAATATATACTTATTACCTATTTGTAAGCACAGGGAGAAAGAGAGTGAAAGAGAGGACAAAGAAAGGATGAGTATGTCAGGGCCTCTTGCCACTGTAAATAAACTTGAGATGCAAACACCCTTGTGTATCTGGCTTTACAGGGGTACTGGGGAATTGGACTCTGGCAGTCAGGCTTTGCAAGCAAGCACCTTTACCCATTGAGTCTTCTCTCTGTGCTCATCTGTTGGTATATCTAAGAATTTAATTTGAATGTCTTTTTGAATGCAAAAGTTCCAAAACCAGGAATTTAATTAATACATTTTCATTAGGTGATTAACTAAGTGGAGATATAAACTCTGGCAAAGGATAACATAATACTTAAGTGTTAACATTAAAAAAATGTAAAAATAATGATCCTGGGTATGAGGAGCACTTGGAGGCAGAAGTCATAGGGCCTCTGTGAGTTTGAGCCCAGCCTGTGATACAGAGTAAGTTCAAGGTTAGGCTGGGCTACAGTGAGACCCTACCTCAAATAATAATAAAAAGCATAACAATTAAACATGGTATCAGTTTTCCTAAATATGCTGAATAAGGTATTTTCACAAGAAACAATAACATAATATTATAAGTCCTCTAAGTTATCTTAACAAAAACATTACTGGTGGTATTCAAAGAATAGTAAAGTTAATTTATTAACATAGGATGAGGAAAATCTGATGCCTCATATAGAGCATATGTCTGTCATGGCCCTTTGTATATGAGATTTAACTTCTCTGGTCATCTGGACACAGGCATTGGAACTGGGGCAGTACATCCAGATGAAGGAATATGCCAAAGCTAGAATATAGGCACATTGAAAAGGAATAAGGAATGAGGGATAAAGAGATGGTGAGGGGTTAGAGATGAAAGTGGGTAAGGGGGAGAGAAGGCGATGAAGATAAGTGGATGAGGTGGGAAAGAAGTTAAAATTATCTTAAAATTTAACATTTGAGGGAAAGAGCAGAATGTGCATGGAATACCATGATGAAACTAGTGTAGAATACTTTTAGTTCAAAAAATAAGGTAGAAAAATGGTTGCAAGCAAAGAAGGTGCATTTCCAGTCATGCCTCTTACCTTCTCCCCGTCTGATGTCATTATATTGTAGGATATTAAACACCACCTCTCCTAAACCTTGGGAATGGGCTATTTACTACACTTTGATGTTTGTAGGAAAAATCTTTGCATTATTAAATTCCTAAAGTCCTTGACAAAGACAATCCTGGCAATCCTCCAAGGAGAAGCAGGGTTGCTATCTTATTTAAACAATTCACACTGCGTAATCCTTCCTGAGTTTCCAATGCACTACAAAAACTAGTTTCTCCCAGAGTGTATTTGGTCCACTGCATGAACTATGAAACATTGAGGGCATTATAACATTTCTAATGGGTGTTAGTAGGTAAAATTAATATCACTTGTAAAATTTTATATCTAGATTAGTCTGTCAATTATGCAATTCTAGTATGATAGTCATTGTGTGAGAATTACTGCCTATCCTGTTTACAAAGTTCTTGAAAATGGACAGAATGATATTAAGATTATTAAAATGTAAGAACATTACAAGATGAGATAGTCTGTGATTATAAGGAAGGGAGGGAATAATGTAATTAATAATATGAATAGACATAATTAACTACTTTTAAGGTTTGCCAGAGCATTTTAGATGTCTTATCTAATTTTCACAGTATTACTTCAGACTGAGAAACCACTTCAGACTGAAAAAGCTATAATTTGAGTAAATTTTGGAGAGAGGTGTCAGATCCAGGTCTTCTGGTTCAAAGCTCTGCTTTTCTTCCCACTTTCCATTTACTGCTAAGAAGTTGCAATAGTAACAAAGGTGGGAGTAAGTAAATGGTTGAAGGATGCCTGCAATTGTAATATCGGAAGGGCTAGATGAAGATCAAGGCTTGAAAATGGTAGGGTTTATGCTAGAGGATATAATGATAGCAGACATCAAGATGCAGGCTTAGAATGATGCTGTGGAGAGCTATTTGGTAGAAGAGACAATATGCAGGCAGGCAAATTTTATTTTGATAAATTTTGCTCAAAAGGTATCATTTTAAAAATAGATAATTATATTTCAAAAGTATTCTGTTATCTTCTAGTTATGTTCATAGTGATTGTGTATATGTCCATATTTGGTATGATTTTGATGACCTGGTGAGGTGCAGGGTGGGGCAGGGTTTGAATTCCAAATTTGAGCCAGCCATGTGCCACTGAACTAGAATCCAGAGTTCATTCAAGTTCCTGAAGAAATAATCAAGCTGGAATATGGCCCGCTCATTGTGTGGGACAACTTCTCACTGCCATTTTAGCCATGAGGTTGGAATGAGAGATTTTATTTCAACCTGATTCTAATTACCTGTTCACTGTGACTTTATCATCAGAGGACTTGACTAGAATCACTCAAAGACTTTGTTTGCAGGTTATGAGTAGTGGACTGTGTAAGGAGAGGAAGGAGTCCATCCTACGTTCAGTTCCCTGCTTCAGCCATGTAGCTGCTTCTCTCTCTTTCTCTCTCTTTCTTTCTCTGCTTCTCTCTGTGTGTCTCTCTCTCATGGCATGATTAGAAGAATCAATACTATCTATTTATATAGAATTTCTATCAAAAAGTGATTCAATTATATAATGACAAAATAATCCATGAAGGTCATATTTCAAATGCAATCAAAGGTATATAATCTTTATTACTTTGATATGGGATATATATTTTCTCCTAGAACTATTAATTTAGAAATTTAGAAACTTTAGGTGAACTGAATTTCAAGTACTATTTCAACTTGTTTTATTAATATATGTCCCTACAAAAACTTTTTCTTCCTAAACTGAATTATTGTTTTCATTGGATCATGCAGAAATTAGAAAACCAATCTGAATCTAAATGTTATAAAGGTTTAATATAGTCCCTTCCTCTGAAAATAAATATCATTTCATTTAGTTTCTTTTACATGAAATTACAAAGGAAGGTAAAAGAACACAAATTTGATAAGAATGTGGCACTATTAAATGTGTAATATTTTATTTTCATAGAAAATAACATTTGGTCATAGATGAAAAATATATTAGTTTTGTAAGACTAAAAAAATGTTCAGATAATTTGGAAATTAGAGCATAGTTAGTTCCCTGTTTTTCCTAATTATCCAATGCTTTTTTTTTTAACTCAGCAAGTCAGTTCACCTTTAAATGAACTCCTTTCTTTTGTCTTCGGAGATTAGACATTTAGGAAAACTGGGAACAAGGGGCCCTTTAGAAAGTCATTGTGGCTCTGAGTGGAATCTCTGATCATTGGGTAACTATGGAATTTGGAAATGACACAGCTCACTTAATCACACTCACTTGGCCCAGGAGAATCTTTCAACAGAATGAGAAGCACGTTCTCTCATTTAGGCTGGCATTAAAAAAAATAAATCAGTTTTCTGCTCTTTAATTTGGTGAAATTTACAAAACTATGCAACATTTTCATTGCTTTTAAAATATGCATGGCAGGAGATAGAATATTGCAAAAGGAAAGACAGTGTTACAAGTGTCAAATATCTTAAACTATATGATCTCATGTATCCGATTTGAGTATTCTGGTTGAATTTCTCATTCATTTTGCAGTCACTTTTTTTTTTTTTTTTTTTCCTGATCAGTATGTCTCTATTTGAAGCAGGAAACCTGCCTAAATATTTCATCGGCTGTGCCCCCCTCCTTCCAGGTAAGCTAATATGTTGTTGCACCAGGACAGAGCTCACACTAAAAACAGCCCTGCAGTGGATTTGGCTGAGCAACACAGAGTGATAAAAGTAATGAGAGTAATGAGGCCATTGAGGTCCCTTTGGCTTTGTGCTGATGCCTGGAAACTGTCATTTATTTTGCAGAGGATTTTGTTTTAATTCTGTACTATAACTGGTGCAACATTTTCCTTTTCGTCATCTTTAAAAAGACATGCATCTACTTTTTGACTCTCACCAAGCACCAACAGTTTTTATTTATATGATGTTAAGTTCTTATTCATTTATTATCATTACAAAATAACTAAAATATCTTTGGTTCCGCTAAATAATTCTTGTGATAATTAAATGCATGCAAATTGGAGAATCTACATCAACTGATCTCTTCTCCTCTAAATGCAGGTGAATAATAAATGTGCATCATCAATAATTAATAGGACTGTAACAAAACACAGTATCAACATAACCCTCTAAGGCACTGAAGAGTGTAAGTTGCCACTTTTAATAATGACATGAAAAGCAATGGTGCTCTCTGATGCAGATTTACCATAGTAGATGAGTTTCTGTTCCTGCATACGTTTTGTTCTACACACCCAGTTATCAGTAATCATCTTCATGCCTCTAAATGGCAGCACTAACAGGAAAAGAACAATCATCCCTCTTCATGGAGCCAGCTTATTGATGAGGAGGACACAGTAATATTTTCAGCCTGCTGGCTGTCCATCTGTAAGCAGTTTCCTGGGGCTGTCACTTCTCCTTTATCTGGAAACTGTTATGACTCTGTCTGCCCAACACAAATAATGAGATCCATCTATCAAGAAAAACTAAACAATAAACTCTATACCTTTCACTCAATTTGTTTACACCTAGGTTTACCCATGAACATTCACTTAACTATCCATCATGTGACATGCATGTAAACAAGTGCATATTTCCAAAGGACAAATCTATTAACCCTTTTGCAAACTGAATATATAGGCATACCTTCTAGCTAAATTAGAATCTTGTAAGAAACAATACTTTCAGAGAGCTCATAACCTCTTGCCCTATCTTTCCCTCATGTACCCAATGTTGATAAATCTAGAAGCTTAATAGCAGCCAAACAGTTTTTTCTCTTTCATGCCTCAAAATTTGTGTTTATTTAAATTTTTCTTTGATTTTAATGCCATTCTAAATTTTTCAGAAATTAGTATGGAATGAGGAAGGAGCTTAAATCACAGCTTCACTGTTTTATATGGTGGCAACAATTAGGCAGAGAATGATGGTGTACATCAACAATCAAATGGTATATTTTTCTTCTCCATTAGAAAATCTATATTTGTCCACATAAAGGATACTTTAAAAACACACTGGCAGTACTTTGTTCATAGGACTTTGCATATATGTATATAAGCTCATTGGACTTTAATACTGCTTTAACACTAGAGAGACATTTCAATAGTAGAGGAGGTCCTCTTTTCTTTTAAATCCATCTACACTGTCAACGTAGGCACTGTTAACACTTGTCAAATGTTTTAGAACTGTGCAAGATTGTGCTAGAGTATGCTGAAAGCTCCCACTTTAATAATAGCTCATGTTCCAAGATTGTATTTGTAAAAGAGAGTTGTTTGAAACAAAACCCTGAAAACACTGGTAAAAATCACTGTTTAACTCACTGGGACTGCAGAGTATCAGAGAGTTAAGAATATGGAGTAACTTATCCAGTTTTTCAACTTGACATTATTTGTTGCATAAGAAGAAAAGTCGGGAGAATGAGGAATTTGCTTGGAATCTAACTGCAGAGAGATAATACTTGTAATACTAAGTCACTGAAGAGACCTTAGTAAGTGCCCCTTTGAGAAAACAAGTGTCATTCAAGGGATATGTAGGAAATAGTTATTTTTTAAGAATTCTAAAGATAACTAGAAACTAATGGCTATAGGAATATAAACCACTTTTTATTTATTCTCTGTCATTTAATTTTGATGTTTTTTTTTTGTTGTTGTTGTTATTTTTCTTACTCAAGGCATATCAGTTTTACAAAAGATGGGGGAAAGCGATGATTAAAAGACAATCAGGGGCTGAAGAGATGGCTTAGTGGTTAAGGCACCTGACCCCTAAGCCTAAGAACACTGGTTCCAATCTCCAGCGATTCCAATCTCCAGGTCCCACGTTTAGCCAGATGCAAAGTGACACAAGGGTTCAATGCCACACTTGACCACAAGGAGGTGAACACATATGGATTTTGCTCTCAGCAGCTGAGAGGCTGCTGGCATGCCCATTTCTATCTGTCTTCCTCTCCCTCTCTCTACAAATTAAAATAAAATAAAAATAAAAGACAATCAGGAAGGAAAGATGAGGAAAGAAAAGGAAACCCAAAATATTTAAAGATTAGGAAAAAATAGCTGTGAAGTAATAATGCCTATTGTGAAAGTGTATAGTGATAACTTTATGGAGGAAGGTTAAGAATGCAGATTCTATAACCAGTTTTCTGTCCAGTGATCACTTTGGGGACATTGGGTATGTACCTTACTTGATGTCTGTGTTTCTTTGAGGCAAATGTATTCCATATTAGTGTATGCTACCCAAGCTTGCTGTAAGCATGACCCAGAAAAGTAGTCAGCTAGTGGGTGTTGGTTGTCATAATGGTCACCATCTAACCCATCATCTGATTGAGAAATCAGCAAAGGATAACCAAGGGACTAAGTCTAGCCACAGTATTTTTTATAGTCCTTAGGCTATGAATGGTCTGTATATTTTAATTAAATACCCAAAACTCAAAAAATATTTGAAATACTCAAATTATATAAAATTCAATTTCAGTGTTGATTGATAAGTTAATATTTGCATATCGCCTCGTTTACTTGCTTGCTACAGTGATAGTGTAGTTTCACTGGCCTATAAAGCCTATTGAATACTTGCTCTCTAAGCCCTCTTATAAAGAAAGACACATTTGAATGTCAATGAGGTTTGATTAATAAGGTAGGACAACAACCATAGCTGAGACCCTCTTACACTGGCCGTTAAGCTAAGCCCTCCTTAATATATTGTACACAAGAAAAAATAAGCATTAAAACTATTGGAGTATAAAAAAATAAAACTAATGAAATGAAACATTTTTGTAAAATATTACAACTAGGACAATTTATTATGTGTAAGTATTTTCTCTCCTTTTGTTATATTCAATAACTTCCCAGTGCACTAGAACAATATCCAATCTTGTATGGAAGTGCCTCACTGCTCTGTCTCTACCTATATCTGGACATTTGTTTTTGTCACAACTTTCTCCTTTGCTCATTGTGCTTCATTTATATGCCCTTCTTGGTTCCAGTGATATACCAATCTGGTCACTATGTTAGGGCTTTTGCAATGCCCTTTGCCTGTAATACTTTCTCCCAGCCTTGTGTCTAGCTATGGCATTGCTGTGGACATTTTGAAATCTAAATAGCTGTGATTACTCACCAGGAGTTTTCTAAGACAAGGCCCACTAGCATTCCCTCCTATAGGAGAGGCAAGTCTCACAAGACACATAGGGCAAAGCAATGCTAGAGGCAATGCACAGGTTAAGTACTACGAAAGAGGTGAGAGGCCCCATCCACCGCCACAGATACATAGGTTGTTAACCATTGCTGGTAGAGACATTTTACTGGATGTAGTTGCCACTAACCTATGGGCAACCCATGACCCATGCTCCTGTTGGTAACCCTAATTAAACTCATTGGTTCACCAATCTAGACTTGGGTGGATGGAATTACTTTTTAGTCTAACCTTGGCACCTTATCTGAGTGAAGAGATGTTTGTTCACATGTTCTCAGAAGTTAACAGTACTCAGACAAAAAAGCCTTGCCTTTCACACTAAATATCCCATATACGTTGAGTAAGGTATACCTAGCATCATCCTCAATCACATTACTTCATTATTTCCAAGAAATGTCATGATGCCTCAGAAATCTAGAACCTGGTCCCCATTACAGCAAGAATGCCAGATAGCAAGCCACTATTAAAATTGCCATTGCTTGGCTTCCAGATACACCAGTTGGTCCTGCCATCCTATCACCTATGGAAGTTCTATTTGCACACTTGCCTGACTTTCTTTTACTTAGGCTGCCTATTGACTTGTTCTTTTCATACCATTTTGGAACTGTGAAATCTCCCCCCACCAAAGTCCCTCTAGAGGCAAAAAGAAAGCTCGTGATCCAAGTTGTATACATTTAGAGTTCAACTTCATGCTTCCAAAACGCATACCAAGACAATATTCACAAGAGTGGAAGTTACATCACAAGATATATCTTCCTTATTTAACATATTATTTGCTATAGATTCAGTATCTTTTACCTACACTTTACTGCTCCCATTTGTATGCAATAAAGTTTATCAGATACATAGACAAGAAAATCAATTTATCCTCAATATTTAGCTACAAACCTCACTAGGTTGTGCTTTATGAACTTGAAGCTTGATAATAGAAGAAGAATTATAAAATGTGCAATGCAGGATTATTTATGAGATGTAGCTGTCAAATGCTTTAGCATAAACATATTCATCTACTAAAAATAAAATGTCACCCAGCTATGGAAAAATACAATACTTAAAAAAAAAGGGTAAGAAAAATAAAGCATTACTATAATGACTAATGAAAGTGTAGTTTGTTATTGTAAGTACATGAATTTTACAGGAAAGCTTTCACCATGTGTAACATGTGGAAAATAAGCATTCATGTGATTTGATCAAAGAGGTACAATCTTTGAGAGATAGTAAATAATATGGCATTTAGGAAATTGCTTTAAATATTTATTTCTGTGGTTGGCTAAGATTGCTCATAAATTGGTGCACATTTTAGGTACTGTTAAAGGAAGGCTGAATAAAATATGCATCTCCAAAATAAGAAGGAAGACAATGGCATATCCATGCTAGAAATAGAGGAGAATTATCTTAATAGTAAGGGCCCTCTAGGTTTTTATAATGCTAGGCTCCTGAGCAGTTTAGGAATGTTATTATGTATTCTTTTTATTATCCTCCATAACTATTCTTTAATTTTTTATATTGTATTTTTACTTATATTTGAGAAAGGGTCAGAGAGAGAGAGAGAGAGAGAGAGAGAGAGAGAGAGAAAACTAGGCAGATAGAGAGAGGGAGAATTGGTGTGCCAGGGTTTTCAGCCATTGCAAATGGAACTCCAGAAGCTTGTGCTACCATGTACATTTGGCTTACTTGGGTCCTGGGGAATTAAACCTGGGCCCTTTACCTTTTGCAGGCTAGTGCCTTAACTGTCAAGCCATCCCTCCAGCTTCTCCATAACTATTTTATGAGAAACTTTCTCAATCTTTCTTTCTCCCTTTTTTTTATCAAAACTTACATATTGCATATAATATTATCAAGGGACTCATTGAGATGCAATGTAAATGACAGAGACCTCCCTACCTCTTCTTTTTTTAATGAAGAGGCAGGAAGTGTTGAGGTTCAAAGTGAATTAGTGGAGAATTATTCAAACATTTTTTCTTCACTACTCTTAATATCACTTCATGCTTTAATAGTGTCCTGTTTTGATGATGACTTCTACATTTTGGCATACTATATGCCCAAGTACCACCAGCTCTTTACATTACAGTTGTTAAAAGTCTTAAACAGCAAGAGTTATTGCAAAAGAGGTTTATTATGAAAATCTCAGAAGTCCATAACCACACAAGAAAAAGGAATTCCCAGTACTTTTATAAATAATAGTCATTTAGTTAAGAAAATCTAGAAATGAGATTTCTAATTAATCCTAGCCTTTAAAAGAAAATTTGTTCATTGAATCAGTGTTATGAAGATAAGTTATGATAGTTAATTTTCTCATCACTGTGACAAAATACCTGACACCCCCCCCCAAAAAAAAAAAAAAAAAAAAAACCTTAAAGGAGGAAAGGTTTTTGGGCTCACAGTTCCAAGAAATACAATCCCTTATGGGAAGGTATGGCAACTGGAGTGGAATAGTCCTTTGTACTGACCATAAAGCAGAGGAAGGGGAGGGTAATTCCAACGCTTGTCTAGCATTCACTTTTTTCCACTTTTATTTAGTCTGTGTTTCAACTTGTAGTATGATGCCACGTTTTTAATCATCTCTGGAAAAATCCGCACAGACAGACACATACAGTGGTGTGTCTCTCAAGCATTTATAAACCCAAGTAAGTTGATAATGGAGAATTACCATTTCAATCCATCCCTACTCAACTTGACACCCAATTATATTCCCTTCACTCAAAACATTCGCTCCATTGTTTCTTGAAGTCCTGTGTTCATAATGTACTATGCATTTAGTCAAGCTCTAGAAGTGTTCAAAGTATTAATAGTTCCAATAGTTTTCAAACGTTTATTTTTGTTTATTTATTTATTTGAGAGTGACAGACAGAGAGAGAAAGAGGAAGACAGATGGAGAGAGAATGGGCACTCCAGGGTCTCCAGCCACTGCAAATGAACTCCAGATGCATGTGCCACCTTGTGCATCTGGCTTATGTAGGTATTGGGGAATCGAGACTTGAACCTGGGTCCTTAGGCTTCACAGGCAAGTGCTTAACCACTAAGCCATCTCTCCAGGCCCCTAAATATTGTTATTTTTAACTAGTTACTAACTAGTTAACTAGTTAACTAGTGAATTAAGATAGAAACCCACAACTATTATTCAGCAGTTTTATTCTATACTACTCATTGTGAAGGAAAATAATCCTAGGTCAGTCAGCTTAGTTCATATATATGTTTTTTGTCTCCTGGAATTAAGATAAACTGATATGGAGTTCAGTATACTTTCTAGAATGGACTAGAAGTATATGGCACACTTTTTCACATCTCATTCATAATAATCAAAAATATATTCTACAAAAATATAACTAAAAAAATCTCATAACTATTCCATGATTAAATTATAAAATGATAATTATAATAGCTTCTGTTTTACAAGGCAGCTATGAAGATGAAATTTCCTGACTCTGTATCTGAGTACTTAGGAAGACAAAACTCAGATAGTAATGCCTAAATGTTTACTTAATGTAATCAGAGGATAATCACAGGTCAGGTATTAACTTCCTAAAAAAAAAAAAAAAAAAACTTGTTATTTGTTATTCTAGTTTATTCCAGCCCCTCTTCTGGTATGTTTGGTTTATTTTATTTATCTAGAAAGAGAGAGAGGGAGAGAATGGGCACACTAGGACCTCTAGCCACTGCAATGATGCCGCGATGCCTGCACAGCCTTGTGCATCTGGCTTATTTGTGTACTGGGGAATCAAACTTGGGTCCCTAGGATTTGCAAGCAGTGCCTTAACCGCTAAGCCATCTGTCCAGCCCATGTTTGGTTTTATATATGTCACTCATGGGCCTTGTCCTGTAACTCTATTGATCATACCAGATCATCTGCCTATGGTCACAATTAAATGTCTCTCCCTAGGCTCTAGTATGGAGTTCTACCAAATTCCTCAATGTAAGGTGTTCTTCCTGATCCTGACTTAAAAAGTCAACTATGAAAATCCTGCTGAATTACTTTTTTGTGTAACTTTTTGGACATACTATAAGTATTTTAAATACAGCTATATGCAAATATGTGTTATTTCTACAGAAGTAAAAACCATTGTAATATATCATTATCTTTCTAATATATTACCCCAATATTTCATTGCTTCTTACTCTCATTGTTATCAAGCAATTGCACACAGAAATATATCCACATGTGCACACATATTCACAAGCAAACATACACCTGACACTCAACAAGCTGCCAAGATTCAGAAAGCTCCACCTGATTAATATTAATGACTACCTGCCTTCTCACATACAATATCTATGCATCCAGGTCCCTTTATCCCAGATAAATTGCTTTGTCTGTGCTATGTTCTATATTTGCACCCCAAAATCAAACATGGAAACTTGGCAGTATGAAAATACTAAGAAGCAAGGCCTTCAGGAATTCATGAAGTCATAATGGTGGAGTTCTTATGAATGTGAGTTATTCTCATGTAAATGAGGAATGAAGGAACTTATGCCCACTTCTGTTGAGTAGCATGTCAGAACACCGACTTACTCCCTTTCTGCTTCCTCATGTACCATATATGTGAGGATGCAGAAAAAAAGCCTTTACCAAGCCAGATCACTTAAAATGCCTTCATATTTTATTCCCCAGACTTCTGAACTATAAGAAATTCCTATTATTTATAAATTACCCAGAC
The DNA here is from genome assembly GCA_036365145.1 of Orientallactaga sibirica. NCBI lineage: Eukaryota > Metazoa > Chordata > Mammalia > Rodentia > Dipodidae > Orientallactaga > Orientallactaga sibirica. The sequence goes on from JAEOAD010000240.1 coordinate 8,454,187, forward strand.
CCAGGTATTTTGTTGCATTGTTATAAATGAACTGAATCATCTCTCTCAGTTACATGTTCACTCATTTGAACATCACACACAATATTGATGAAAAAATCTATAATTGAAAGAGCTTTCATAGTTTCCAGAAATATAATAATTTAAATATGTGTATATACATGAATATTTAATGCAAAACTTCATATTTGCATATATGCGACTACACTTCACAAGTGTCTATGATCATATACATGGAATGCAAAAAGAATACAAAGAGTGAGCAGCCTAACTCAAAGTTCAGAAGATTTAGATGTATAGAGTGAGCAACTTGGCCCTGTTTCCACTTTACAGTGGCACTCCAGCTCTCAGTACCCTGAAATCTGCCATAGTTTGCCCCAGTAAGAAGGATGGACAAGAGTGTGGCACTTAATCTGTTCCTAACACTTTTTTTTTCAAATTTATTGATTTTTTTAAATAAAAAGGTTGTACACATAGACCCCTTCTCCCCTGCCATAATTCAGCTGAGGGTTTTTGGTGGGGTTATGGTGTTTGTTGAGGAGACCGAGAGGCCTCAGTCAGTCTCTGCAGGGATGGGGGAAACAAGGTGTCTCAGGCTGTTCCCACCCACCCTGAGACTCTGACAATCTTCCTGCCCCCTCTTTTGTGATGCCCTCTGAGCCTTGGTGTGTGTATGTATGGGCATGTGCATCCAGTAGCAAATGTGTGTGACAGTCAGAGGACAATCTCCAGTTGCAGGTCCTTGCCTTCCATCTAGTTTGAACAAGTTCTCTTGTTTGCTGCTCTGACCACCTGTTATAGTCAGTTCCATTGCTGGGAGGAGATTCCAAACAGATAGTTTATGGAAGGAACAGAATTTATGTTAGGATTACACACCCAGGAGAAGTTCCTCAATCATGGAAGAGGCTGGCCCCCTTTCACAGATCCAAGTAGAGAAAACCCACCTAGTAGCCAGCACCACAGGCAAGCGCAAATAGCTGAGACCAGCAGAGATCAGACTTCTGTTTATACCTTTGGAGTATAAAGCCCCTAGTGACACTTTAGGGCTGGAGTCCAGGATCTGTCCCCTGTGATACCTCCTCCTGCCAGGAAATCCAAGTTAATACCTGAGTTTATTGGGGGACATATATTCAAATGACCACACCACCAAACTAGGTGTCCTGAGAACTTTTGAATTCTTTTGACACTGCTTCTTATTATCATAGGAGATTACAGACACATGTGCAACTTATCTCCTGCTTTTTGTGGGCCCTGGGGATTTGACATCTGGACTTCATGTTTGTGCAACAAGTGCCATTAGTACTAAGATATTTCAAAGCCTGCCAAATGATACATATATTTTGAGCTTGCAGACAATTATATTTATCTGTTTCCTGAGCCATGATATCAACTATGGCAACTTTTGTTCTTCTTTGACTTTGTGCCTCCTTCTTTGTCTAGTTGTGGCTCTGGAATTCTCTGGCAGGAATCTGCACAGCTTTAGCTAATTAATTGCTTCAACAGAGCAGTAAAGTGTACTTACCTAGAGTGCACTTCCAGCAGGCACTATAGAGTTATTAGGAAAGAGTTATGGATCTTGAGTCCTAGTTTATATATGCATATGCACATTCAAATTAGAATTGACTCTTTATAAATAGTATGCTAATGACCTCCCAGCAATAAATGTGTCCTGAGACCATTATAAATTTGCTAAGTAGAAACAGCAGGGCTTAATTGTAAAAATAAAATTATAACATATGATTTAGCCATATGTGTGTATGTATAAAATGCTTGTTATTTCGAATAGACTTCCTATCTTCTGTAGCCAGTTTACTAAGCATGAGAGCATATAATCCTTTGAGAGCACAGAATATTGTAAGGAACTCATCTCTAAACACACTGATGTAACTTGAAAATATATTGCAAATACACTGCATTTTTTTTCTTTGCGTGTGTGTTAAAAGCAACACATTTTCAACCTTCCAGTCTGAGACTATCTTATAGCCATTATCCTTTATTTGTCAAGATAAGCCAGCTTTCTTAGGCCAGGAGAGAATATTTTCTCTATAGCTAATGTATAAAATGTGACACAGACATCTTCTAATGGGCATTTTCCTTGAACATCCTGTGGCCGGCTGCACCTTAGATTTCTCATTCTGTTTTCTTGTAAGCTACTCAGCTCCTTTTAGCCTCTTCCAAGCTCTGCTCTCTCTCTCCAGTCTGAGGCAGGCCTATAGAGCAGGTGGGACATCAGTGTGACAGCTGGGCATTCCTCCTAGAACAGACTCAGCATGGGAAACGTTACTGATGGATCGTGTCTCTGTCACACACAACATTCTCCAAGAACATCCTGGGTGTGTAGGTTCTATCCTCCTGTCTGTCTGCATATAATTCACCTTTTGTTCCTTATCCACAGTGTCCTCTATGATTTTTCTGACCACATTCCTTCATGAGAATCCAGGCTGTTCCTTGCACTTCACTTGGATGTTCTCATTATGTTGACAGAACAAATGCTAGAAATAGAAGCTTGAGCATGAGATACTTCATTAGCAGATTACAGTAAGATTCTTTCAAATGAAACAAAGCATAACAAACACTTTGTACTGGACTGTCTTTGTTGAGCATTTTTCCCCTGTGAAGCTTTCATGCAGTCATATTTTGAATAGCCAAGTTTTAAATTACATTCAGTCTGTGTGGGGCAGTGGGAACACATCTATATGATAATATGCTACTCCTGGTTTCAAATCCCAGTTCTGAACCTGCTAGATGAAGTTGTTACTGAAGATATGTGTTGCTCAGTTGAAATCCAAGAATAATGAAATCTTCCTTTCAGGAACAGTATGCATATTAAATTATATTTATCAAATATCAAGTAGCTGTAGTTACTTGACACAAAGTCTGGGTCTTCAATTCTATTCCATTGGTCTATATTCCTGTTTTTATGCCAGTACCATGTTGTTTTTATTACAATGGCTTTGTAATATAGCTTTAGATCAGGTATGGTGATGCCTCCAGAGGTGTTTCTTTGGCTGAGGATGAGGTTGGATATCAGAGGCCTTCTGCCTTTCCATACGAATTTTGAGATAGTTTTTTCTATCTCATTGGAGAAGGAAGTTGGGATTTTTATTGGCATTGCATTGAATCTATAAAGTGTTTTGGTAAAATTGCCATTTTCACAATGTTAATCTACCAATCCAGGAGCATGGGAGGTCTTTCCATTTTTGTAGGACCTCCTCAATTTCTTTTTTGAGAGTTTTTCTGTTTTTATCGTATAGGTATTTCACTTCCTTAGTTAATGTTATTCCAAGGTATTTTATTTTCTTTGTTGCAATTGAAAATGGGCTGATGTTAGTTGTTTCTTTTTCTGTCTCTTTGTCCTTTGTATACAGAAAGGCTACTGATTTCTGTGCATTGATTTTATATCCTGCTATGTTGCTGAAGGTGCTAATCACCTTTAAGAATTTTGAGATGGAAGTCCTCAGGTAACTTATGTATAGAATCATGTCATCTGCAAATAGGGCTAACTTAACTTCTTCCTTTCCTATTTGTATTCCTTTGATTTCTTTCTCCTGTCCTATTGCTTGAGCTAATACTTCTAGCACTATGTTGAAGAGCAGAAGTGAGAGTGGACACTCCTGCCTTGTTCCTGACCTCAATGGGAATTCCTTCAGTCTCTCCCCAGTAAGCATTACTTGGGCTTTAGGTGCTTTATATATAGCCTTTATTATGTTGAGATAGGGGCTGCCCATGCCTATTCTCTCCAATGTTTTGAACATGAAGTGATGTTGTATTTTGTCAAAGGCCTTTTCTGATTCTATCGAAATGATTTATTGCATTAGCAAATATTTATTGGGAACCTCTTTTTGTTTGCATGTAAATGCTAGGTTATCCATGAGAAAGGCAGAATGGTATTGTGTGCCCCACACTGATCTAAAGTGTTACATGTACTTGCTCATTTAATCAATAATACAACTTTATGAAATTGGTACTATTTTTCTCAATTTCTTCACGGGGAAACAAGCACAGCATTATAATAACTTGGAGGATCATAGTAAACAAATGGAAGATCTAGGTTACAAACTTGGGCTGTCTTTATCCACTCCATAAGTAATCATTATACTATAACAAAGTGACTATAAAGAAAATAAACTGAAGTTTGTTATGGGAGCACTTAAGTTAGGGAACATGAACTATCATTCAAAAACATAATAGACATATAATACTTGTGTCATTTCCTGATTTTTTTGCTTATAGGAATTTGAGATTATTTGCCACATCTCCACTAATTTAGGCAACTCTATTTGAGTCAGTGATTGTAAACAGTACTTCAATGCATTTGGCTGTCATTGTTTTGATCTAGTGTACTGCAATTATGCACTTTGAGCATGTGCTTTTCCATCTGTGCTTGTTTTGAGGGGGAGCTAGCAGAGACCCCTACTGGGGTGAGCAGTGTAATTAAGTGCTGGACATGGAAAGTATTGTTCAGGCTGAGAGAAGTATTTTCTTGTCCATTGTTTTTGACAAAGTTTGAAGGATAATTTGGTTTAAGTATGACAGTCTTGGCTAGGGAACCATCATAACCAAGCCACTATATTCGGACATGCAATATACCTGGTGTTTGGGAAGAAACAGAGGAGGACTTTCTTAAAGTACCTTCTGAGAGATAAGGAGAGTGGACTCTGGAACACAGGTCATTTCTTCTTGTTGGGTTGGAATGTCTCTAAATACCAGGACCATGAGATTAGTCACACTTGCAATTTTGCAGCAACTCCTCAAAATTATTTTTAGCTCATATCAGCAATGAACGTTTTGTCAGATTTAGGAAGGATTCCATTTTGGAATCCTTAGTCACCTGTTATTTAATTTCTGTTTAACATTGATCTGAATAACATTGAGCAGGTTGCCATGTCATGTGTCTGTATTCAACTGCTTATGACATTTCTTCTTAGTCATTTACATTCTATTAAATTTTATTACCTCTTTTCATCATTTTCTCATAACTTTCCACAGTCATCTCAATTCCACAAAGCAATAGCATAGAAAAATATCGCACATTTGAACATACTTAATTAGGATTGTCAGCTAAAGTGCTATAGTATATTAAAATTCTCAGTAAATTTGGCACACTGGCTGCCCTGTTTCCATGAGACACCTACTTGGAGTGACTGGACAGTAAGTCTGGCAACTGCAGTCTCGCCTATTAAAAGCATGCAAAGTAAGCCTGGATTCCATTCATTTAGGAAAGCAAGCACATTCCATTTTTATATGAGTGTGAATTTTCAATGACAGAGTCCAGAGGAGCACAGGAGGAAGACAGGCGTAAGTACAGAAGTGGATCCTGGCATGTCATTAAACATGTGACCTGTAGCACATTCCAGATTGGGTTTATGGCTTGCTCAGAGCCAGGTTTCCTGTGGAGATATGGCTCAAGTGAAGGTAAATGAATGAGAGCCATGCATGTTTCTATTTTTATTCTCAATGTCCTGCCAGCAGGTGCCACCTGCTTCAACCCAGGGCATCACCAGTGGCTGCCATAACTCACCAGCTATCCACAGCGGCATTCTAGTCCTTCTTGAACTCATACTAATTCCAGGTGGGTTTATGAACACTGCACTCAGTTTCATGCTATGACTAGTCATGCTTAGTTTTGTCATGTATGACATTTTCTACATATTGAAGACTGCCAATGTGCTGGTACAAAGTGGCATTGAGTCTTTGTTTCAAAACAGGGGAGCTATCATTTTAAATTCAGCCTCACTACAAACAAATATCTTTCCTTTGTGGAATATTTCCCTTATATGTTCTCACCTGCAGCAGCCACAATATTGTGCTTGCCTTCAGTTAGGCTACTGTGAGCTATTATTCTATTGACTTCATGCACATTAGAGATATCTAATAAACCTGTGTTTGTCCAGAGAATGACGATTAGGACTTCATCCCTTTTCAATCTCTCTCAGTCATTACTTCTATTTTGACTTCCCTAGTCTTTGAACATGAGGCATGGGCTGTGTGCTATCTTTTATACCATGATTCACTTCCAGCCTCCTTGGAACTTGCTTTTATTTTTAATTTTTGTTCCTCCAAACAAGATGCATTTCTGTGTTCTAAATCTGGTTATACTTTGTAACTATTACCAATCACATGACTTTTTCCATACCTAGTCCTAGGCCAGCATTGACAGTACAATAGATATCCCTGGGCTTTCTACCCTGATCTGCAGACCTGGAAATCATTCATACTAAACCAAACTCAGAGGGCATACTGCTAAGGGTGTGCTTTCCATCCTTGTCCACATTTCTTAGTCAAATATGAATCTCTCACATTTATATTCAAATACCTATTGCTCATTACAACAACATTCATGAGTCCCCATGTTTGGCCACTACCATCCTTGTAGACATATGTCTCAATTTTCTCCATCTCTTCATCCACTAGACCTCTAAGCTATTACCATTGTTCTCCAGCCTGAATGGCAGAGATTCGCTTACAGAAATGTCAATAATTTCTAGATTTCACATGAGTGCTTTAATATCTTTTACTTATGAAACTTCCTCCTGAGTCCCCTGTTGTTACACCCACTATGACATGTTTCATCTTATAAGTCATATACATTTCCACTCATCCCTACTTTCACACAACATATATTTGTTCTAACTTGATCCCCAGATGAACTGAAGGATCCACAAAGGCTAGGATGATGTCTGGATCAAATTTGGGCCAGGTGTACTGAATCTATTAGGGCATTTTCTGCAGTAAATGACTCTGTAATGGAGATGTGCTTGCAGAATTTCTTTATTTTTGAGTAGTTCTCTTGAAAACAGCAGTTGTGAAATTTATGGGTAAGAGCATTGGGAAGCATGGGAAGTAGAACACTGTTAGAATTCAGCAATGGTTAAACTGATCTTACAAGGGGCTCTGGAGCATGAATAACAACTCAAATCCCCCACAGTGAAGTGGGAGAGTTTGGCTGGACCTTTTAATGTAGCAGGCCACCAGGATGGAGCTATAACAATTGAGAAAACTTTTGGCCAAGACAATCCCTAAGAAGGAATCATCTCTTTGCTCTCAGAGGCAACCATTCCTTCAGCCAGGTCCAGTCATGAAAGCAGGGAAGGAGCAGACCTGGAACACTACCATATCAGTATATGAGCACAGACACTGATTCATGGTCTAAGCTCAACAAATGTTCTGAGCTTTATCAAAAGTGACTCATGCATGACTCATAATTTCTAACAAAGTATTCTCAACCTTAAAATATTAGAAAATTGTTAATATGTCTACTTAATACTTGTAACAGTTTGCTAAGCCATAACTATTCTTGGAGTGTATTGCAGTCAGGTTTGCATTGCTGGTAGAAATCACCCAACCAAGAACAGCTTTTGAAAAAAAAAAAAAAAAGGCGGGGTTATTTTGGCTTACAGACTCAAGGGGAAGCTCAATCATGGCAGGGGAAAATGATGGCATGAGCTGAGGGTGGACATCACCCACTGGCCCACAACAGGTGAGTGTGCCAAACACTGGCATCGGGAAATTGGCCATAACAGCCATAAGCCCGCCTCCAATAATACACTGCCTCCAGGAGGCTTTAATTTCCAATTGTTATCAGCTGGGAAACCTAGCATCCAAAACACCTAAGTTTATGGGGGACACCTGAATCAAACCACTACATTCTGCTCCTGGCCCCCATAAACTGATAAACATACATGATGTAAAATTGAATGCATTCATCCAACTTTAAAAGTCCCCATAGTTTTTTATCAATTTCAATGACGTTCATAAATCCCCATGGCCCAAGATCTTTTAACTGAGCCATAATACCAAAACCCCCCCACCGAACCCATAATGGCACAGAATAAACATTCACACTACAAAAGATGTCATTGGGCATAGCAAAGAAATATTCAGGCAATCCAAGATTAAAAGCAACCAGGGCAAACATCAAACTGTAGCTTTAGGTCCAACAGCTCTAGTCAGTGACAATCTCCAAATCCGATCATTCTAACCAACAACAAGTCTCTAGAGTTCCAACTCCATCGCTGCAGCTAGGCTACTCATAGTCCTGGAAAACTTCATCCAGGGTCAGCAGCTCTCCTTGGCAGCCATTTCGTGGACTCAGCATCTCCACTGGATCTCTACTGGAAGCCACGGTTCATCCTCACTGCTCCATTGGGTTTCCATGCAGGCATCCAGCAAACCTGCTGCATGGCCATTTCCAAAACACAAGACTGAGTTGAAAACTCAATGACTCTCTCTTTCCTGCATTTCTTATACTCCATAATACCAGGTAGAGTGCCAATTTGTTAATCCAGGGGGGAATAAAGCAAACTTTGAAGAACAGGACACTCCTTGAGCATTCAGGCCCCTTCAAAGTCTGCATTCTTTCTGTTGAGCCAGTGCGGGTCAGCTGGCCCAATCTCAAAGGTTGTAATCTGTCAACTGCAGCTGAACAGGCAGCAATTTTGGCCTAAAGATTTCTTTCTGTACCATATCCCTCTGCTCACCCCAGTCCATTTCTACATAAAGCAACCCTGCACAACTTCTCAGGACATGGGTATAACAGCAAGCTTTCACACAAACTGCTTGTAGCTCAGTCCAAGCAAAGCTCTTTCTAACCCTCATAAGCGAAACCTCACAGTCCATACATAGTTCTTACTGCATTCAGGTCTTTCGAATCTGACCAGAATAGTCCATTAAACTGTACTTACAGCACTACAAGGCGTCTCTTAGGCCAAGGTTTCAAATCTTTCTACATTCTTTTTGAAAATCAGCTCCAAAAGGCCATAACCACACAGTCAGGTGTCTAGCAGCAATCCCACTCCTCTGGTACCAACCGTACTGTTGCAGTCAGGTTCAAATGGCTGGCAGAAATCACTGGACCAAGACCAGCTTTGGGGAAAAAAAGGGGGTTGTTTTCACTTACAGATTAGAGGGGAAGCTCCATAATGGAAAGGGAAAATGATGGCATGAGCAGAGGGTGGACATCACCTCCTGGCCAACATAAGGAGGACTATAGCAATAGGAGAGTATGCCAAGCACTGGTATAGGGAAACTGGCTATAACACCCATAAGCCTGTCCCCCAAAATATACTGCTTCCAAGAGGCTTTAATTTCCAATTGCTATCAGCTGGGGAACCTAGCATCCAGAACACCTAAGTTTATGGGGGACACTTGAATCAAACCACCACAGAGTGCCATCATATAATGTTTCAACAAAGACTACCAGAATTCCCGAACCATCTGAGAGCTTTACTAAGTAATAATTTAGGTTTTAAACTTTCTACAATAGGTATTTGAGTGCCTATATTTTGCAAATTAAAGTTATTGATATTACTTCTATTATGTATATTCTAAGGTCTTTTCCTTTACAAGTTATTTTCAAGGTCACTGAAATAACATTAATTTAAAAGACAAATGAGCTGGGCATGGTGGTGCATGCCTTTAATCCCAGTCCTTGAGAGACAGAGGTAAGAGGATTGCCACGAGTTCAAGGCCGCCCTGAGACTACAAAGACAAATGACTCTGAACTTCATAGCTTTGCGTTCTCTAATGGTTTATGAAGCAAACTTCATGTACACATTGGACTTTTAACTATATAGGCCCCAAAAACTAAATTTTTCTCTGCTCTTTTAACTCTCAAACATTTATTTTCTGTAGGAAGTAGTATGTCATTTTCAGTATAATAAATATCATAATTTTAACTAATAGCCAAAATCAGTCATATTTTCAGAAAAAAACTGTTCTACTATATATTTCGAACTTTTTCATAATTATCCTGATTTTTATCTTTCCTTCTAAAGGCCTGGATCCACACCCTGTAGGAATTAATTGCCCTTTATGTCTGTCCCACCCTTTCTTCTAGGCATCTAGCATCTAGATTTTATACCGTTATAATACTAGGTAAGGTCTGGAGAAATGGTTTAGTGGTTAGGGCATTTGCCTGTGAAGCCAAAGGACCCAGGTTTGATTCCCAGGTCCCATGTAAACCAGATGCACAAGGGGCACATGTATCTGGAGTTCATTTGCAGTGGCTAGAGGCCTTGGCATGCCCATTCTCTCTCTATGTGTCTCTCTTTTCCCATCCCTCTCTGTCTGTTTCTCTCTGCTTGCAAATAAATAAATGAACACATAGATAATAAATAAGTAAAAAGTATAGGTAATTTGGGGGTTTTCTTTAAGAAAAGAAATATAAACTGAACATTCTGTGAAACATGGAATGTGGGGGTATCTAAAGCCCTAGAATTGGTGATATGCTAAAGAGACATAGACATCAGCTTTTAGTTGAACACAGCATTACTGTATTCTGACACTATACAATGATAGCAGGCAACAATAGCAAAGGGAAAGTCCACACAGAATAAGGCACTGACTATTGTGAGTTCTCCCATAAAAGCCAACTAGCATGCATCTGGAATTCTTCAAGTTATAAGGAAACATGTGGAAATGTCCACAAGAAAGGATGGATGAGTATAAGAACCCAAGAAGTCACTATTTAAAGTACACCAAAATTCGAAATCTCAAAGGGATTTTTTAAAAATTTGATTCAGCACAGTGCACCTACCTTAGCATTTGGGGAATGGTGGGACCATTGTTAAAACTCAACAACTCAGAAACCCATCAATGCCAACATTGTACTCCATTTTTTCCAATGGTTAAAAAGTAGATTACAGACCTGCTAGGCTAGGTTTTTAAAAAATATTTTTTAATCAATTTAAGAGAGAGGGGGGAGGAAGAGAAGGAGGGAGGGAGGGAGGGAGGGAGAGGCAAATAAAAAGAATGGGCATGCCATGGCCTCTGGCCACTGCAAAGAACTCCCGATGCATGTACCAACTTGTGCATATGACTTTACATGGGTACTGCAGACTTGAACCTGGGTATTTGGGTTTGCAGGCAAATGCTTTAACCAGTAACTAATCCAGCCTGAGGCTATGCTTTGATACAGGTAAATATTTGATAGATATTTCATTTCATGAGATAAAAATCTCATTGATCTAAACATCTAAAAGCATTGTTATGGCTCATTGTAGGAAGGAGCTGGAGCAAGACAGTGCCTAGCAGCTAAATCTTGATTAACTGTAGTGGTCAGGTCAGGATTTCTTCCAGGCTGCCTTCATTGATGTTCTTGTCTGTGCCTGACGCACCAAGTTCTTGGTTTTTCATATGTTGCTTTTATCTTGGACTCCTCTCTCTCTCTCTCTCTCTCTCTCTCTCTCTCTCTCTCTCTCCCCCCCTCCTCTCTCTTTCTCTCTCTCTCTGTGTGTGTGTGTGTGTTTTAAATGAAGGGCATCTCCTCAGCCCATAGTCCTCCTTTCTTCACCAAACTTTACCAAACTTTACTTTCAGTTTCCAGGTTATAAATTGAAGGGATGTCAATGGATCTTGTATAATGGCTTACACCTTACTGGGAACAGTATTTCCTCTCTTAGAACTTTGCATAGTGCATAGCACAAAATTTCTTTTTGTTTTCTTCTATTCCCTGTGGCACTTGAGTTACTTGATGGCAAACCCATTTATTCTTCACATTTTTATTCCTATGCCTACTATTTTGTCTGGAATATGAGAGCCCACATTAATAGTCTTGAAGATTGAAAAATGAAGATATTTACTAATACTGAACAGGTTAGCACAGCACTGCAGGTAGTCTTCCAGTCACATTCTCTTTAATATTTGTGATTACATTTTGAGACACAGAAGCTTCTACATTCTTTCTCAGAATTGAATAATTAAAAAGAAATAACAACAGCCTCAGTGGAGTTTTATGGCCTACATTGTAAACTTCAGTATGTTTTTATAGATATCTATACATTTAGCAAAGTAACTTCTTATTTTTCTTTTTGCATAAAAATAATTACTATTATGACATGTGTTTGTGCATATGATATCTTAATTGACATCAATCAGGGTAAAATTCATTTTGTTTAATTTTAAGAAATAATAAAAATTTGTTAGTGAGATAGGAATTTTTAACTGTCACAATTTGAAGATGATTTTCAGTTTCTGCTCTTTTCTCTAAAACATGCACTGCAAGGACTTTGTGTTTGCTGTCACTCAAGCAGCTCTGCAGATACTCCTCTGGGTCTAGGATGGGCCATGGGTACTTCCAGGAACGTTTAGGATGTTTTAACATGTGACTCTTGACATATGGAATACACACTATTATATAGTTTTACTTCACTTTTATATTTAAAGAGGGGAGTGGAAAGATGGACAATGCAATTATGATAGATCCACAGTCATGTTTGATGTGAAATGTGTATTAAAACTGCCCTAAGGAGTTGCAGCTAATTAATGGCTAAAGCCCTTATCACAGACTGTCCACACATATGCAAAAGCAAGCATACTCATCAAATCTTATGACCATTCTGAAATGACATAAAAGAAGAGGGCAGAAGACAATGTAAGGAAGATTTAGGTGTAACAACAGCATCCATGCTCACAAATAAATTTACTCTAGTATTGCAAGCAAGAGGTTAATGAGAATCTTGGCTTGCAAGCAGTAGAAAAATAAAGTTGAGGTGATATGATTGACAGTCCCCAAGGGCCCTCTTCATTTGTGTTTGATTCAAAGACCTTCTCTGGTAGCATCAATAATTACTGTATTGAAGGTCTCCTCTCTGTCTTGTTGGGCTGTTTATGAGCAGATTACTCAACAAAAGACAAGAGAAAGTCAAGAGGATGTCAAGAAGGTGATGTCCCCAGCTCAGTGACCATCTGAAGTAAGTGGATCACTGGCTACAGTTGACATTCATAATAAAAGAGCTTCAAGTTTTATCCTTTTTGTTTTATAATGATCTGTATACAAAATAGTTCACCTGACTTAAGGGTCAAGAAAAGTAACTCTTTTGTGTTTAGCTTTAAACCTTGAAAATCTCAGGAAATACAGGAGAACAAATTCCTAGTATATAAGTCTGGACTCATACTGCTTCTACTGGCTCTCATCTTTGTGATCTATCATTGGCTTTCTCCCAACTCATATATAAAGCATTTCATTTATCAGGTATGCAGTACGTACCAAAAACTAGTGATTGTCAAGATGGTTTATTAAATGAGCATACTTGAGAGACTTTGAATATTCACTTGATAATTCAAGCCCTTCATTCTGAGTGTCAGTTATTATTTTGTGCTGAACAGGGAAGGAGTATTCTGTACTGCTGGAAATATTAGGGGGACTTGTGCCTGACAATGCACATGAACACTAGCCTATACATACTCAGAGATTTTTTTTTTTTTTTTTTTTTGGAGAGAGACACAGAGACAGAGAGAGAGAGAGGAAGAGGAAGAGGAAGACAGATAGAGATGGCGCACCAGCAGTGTCTCAGCTGCTGCGAATGAAATCCATATGCGTGCGCCCCTTTGTGGTCAAGTGCGACATTGCACCCTAGCGTCCCTTTGCATCTTGCTAAACGTGGGACCTGGAGATTGGAACCATGGGAGATTGGAACCAGCATTCTTAGGCCCAGGAGGCAGGCGCCTTAACTGCTAAGCCATCTCTCCAGCCCTCAGAGATTTTTGTTGTTGTTGTTGGAGTGTGTAGTATTTGTGGTTGGTATGTGTATATATGTGTGTGTGTGTCTTATGTACATGTGTGTGCAGACATATGACAAGCCAGAGGAGGTCATTAGGTATCCTCTATTATACCTCTTTCAACTTATTTCTCTGAGATAAAGTATCTCAACAGACCTGAATCTCACAGTAGGTTTTGGTTAGACTGGCTCACATGCAAGCCTCATGGACCGTTCTTTCTCACTCATTCCTGGTGTTAGGAGAATATACAACTATGCCCAGGCTTTTTAAAAAATATTTTTATTCATTTATTTGCAAGCAGAGAGAAAAAGAGATTCAGAGAAGAGAGAAAGACAGGACAAATGTGCCAGGGCCCCCGGCCACTGCAAACAAACTCCAGATGCATGAAGCTGTTTGTGCATCTGGCTTTCAGTGGGTACTGGAGAACTGAACCCAGGTCATTAGGTTTTGCAGGCAAGCATCTTAACCACTCAGCAATCTCTCCAGTTTTTACATAAGAACTGGGGGTTGAACTCAGGCCCTAATGCTGATAGTATAAGCTCTCTTACCCACGGAGCTATCTTCCCAGTCCCACAATGGCTTTTAAATCTTTAAAATGGTCAGTAGTTATTCTGTCTTCTGTATATGCAATTCCTTTTGTTAGAGTTTTGAATTTTCCTTTTTATTAATCTGTTATTTCAATGTTTGTAATCTGTTATTAGCCAGGAAAACATAAAATGGCTTGTGAGAAATATGGATAAGTTCAGAAAGAGCAACTTCAATGGAAGAGGGTGCTGTGTTGTACATGACCAATAAAACGAGATGATCTCTAAGTTCTACTGAAACTACTGACAGAGCTTTCACAAAGATTCCTCAGTGCAGGATCCAGGTGGAATAAGACTTACGATTTTTATCAATGTAGTGGATATATTAAAATCTTAAATTCATTAAAAAATGAAAGTTTAATAAATTACAGAAAATACCGTAGCATTGAAGTTATTCTTGTGTTTTGCAATTTTTTGGCTTCTTATTTTAATTCACTTAAAATATACATTGAGAAAATAGAACATATTTGTCAGATTTGTGGACTGGCACCATATGGGACTGGGAGGAAGATATTGGAGGTATGCATTTATCAAGCATCCCATTGGAAAGTTAACCATTTGAAATATAATTTTTAAGTATAAATGAAATACTTCCTAAATTTTTAGACATCTTCATTTATTGTCCTTGAAAATAACATGGCCTACCTGAAAAAAATCTCAAGATCCTCTGTGCAGTAAAGGCAGTGACATCTATTTTGTTCTGAGATAGGATCATACTATATTGTCCAGGCTGGCCTTTAATTGTCCATGTGGGTCTAATCATCTCATTCTTGCTGCTCAGCTCTTGAATGCTAGAATTACTGGCCCTCGTTACATTTCTTAGCACTTATTTTTATATTGACAAATGCTTATTAAAATACCAACTGTGGACCCTGCCATGGGGATGGATGCACCTTTATAATCTAGCACTGGGAAGGAGTGATTGTGAGTTTGAGGTGAGCCTGGGTTACAACACAGAGAGACAAAGTTCTTCAAAATAACCTACTCCTCCTACTCTTCTTTTCCCTCCTCCTCTTCCTAGTACTATTACTACTAATATGTCAACAATTTACCTGATTACAATGTTAATACCTTACATATATTAACCCATTAATTCAGAGTTAATTAAAGGCACAAGCAGACTGGAATCCAGGTTGTGTAGCACCACAATCCATTTTCTTAAACAAACCTGAGTACTGTCATAAGGGAAAAGCAAATTAAAAATCTGTGAATTTCCATGTATTATGTTCCAAATGTTAAGAATCTGACTGTTTTTTATTCAAATGGTATTAATATTTTCATCATTTTAAACCAAAATTTTATTATAGCTAAGACATAACAAGTGAGCATATCAAGACACCATGCAATTTGTGTGTGCATGCATTTAGCAGGTAGCATAGTGTTCTTATTTGTTTTAAAGTACATTACACATTTATACCTTTTATTCCTATGGCAATAATTATGCCATTTGATAAATAATGAAATACTGAAATTGATTATCAATTTTTTAAAATAATTTATTTTTTTATTTATATTATTCTAATTTTACATTCATAATGGTGACTCCATTATCCTCCTCCCTGTCCTCCTCTTCCAAAGGGACCCTCATCAATGGGGAATGTGGGTCATGCATTGTGGGGGTAGTCAAGAGTTCTGGGGGATAGGCCAGGTCTCTGTGCATAATGCTCCAACTTGTGGCTCTAACATTCTTTCTGCCCCTTCCGCAAATTTCCCTGAGCCACATTGGG
Source organism: Orientallactaga sibirica (assembly GCA_036365145.1). Lineage (NCBI taxonomy): Eukaryota > Metazoa > Chordata > Mammalia > Rodentia > Dipodidae > Orientallactaga > Orientallactaga sibirica. Next base: position 8,469,995 of record JAEOAD010000240.1, read on the forward strand.
GTCATTTTAGTTCTACTTCAGTGATGAGGCTTTGGGAGCCTCTGTGTCTCTGGATATCTGGCTTAGTAGGAGTTGGGTGTTCTCTGTGTTTATCTCCTTCAGCCTTTTTTTGGTGTCGTGATTGCCAAGAACGCTGTATTCTTGCCCTTCCCCACATTACTCTGTGGTTTCAGCTGGGGCCCTGGTGAGGTGTGATTGGCTGATCCTCCCTTCAGGTTCATTGTCCATCTGAAAAAGATAAGCAAATTCTCCAATGGAAAGAGAAGTTAGTACTAGATAGATGGGATGGCCATAGATATTTTGGATGGAATTTTATATACATAGGCTCTCTGCTAGCCCACATTTGGTGGTATCTTGATCTTGGAGACTGAGCTCATTTTTTGTACATGGTTTTGACTTATATCACAGTTCCAGCAATGAGTTCCATTCCACTGAGTGGATCAATTAGCCAAATCAAGAGCAGTTGGTTACCCACCATGGCTGTGTGCCACTAATGCACTTGTTTGAGCATTATGTCAGGTTGTTTCCTGCTGGGTAATTTAGACTGGAAGTTGTTTGGACAGATGTTAGCCATTATCCCCCAGTTGCTCGTGTAGCACCCTCTGGCACTAGACTAGCTAACTGTCTGGGGACTGACCCTCTTCCAGATTCTGACCAGGTCTCTCCATGTTTGGTTTCACACATGTATGCTGTCTTCAGCAGGAAGGTCTTACCATTAACCTTTGGTGGGTCATCAAGAACTCCAACAGAAATCTTTTTTTTTTTTTTTTTTTGGGAAACCTTGTAGGTGTCTTGGATCAACAGCTCATTGTGAAAGTTAACCCTGTGCTGGTACTGGGAGTTAGAAGTCAGCACCTAGGAAGGTGAGGGAAGAAAAAGATAGATAATATAAAAGAAAAAGTGAGTATAGATAGGAGAGGGAGAGGGAGAGAGAACAGAGAGAGAAGCAGGATAAGATTAAGTTTGGTCTTCATGATGTTCTCTCCAGTTTCCTGTGGTTCGGGTGTTCCCTCTGCGGGCCTGCTGAAGGATCATTTTAGCCTGTTGTTCAGAATAAAGGGTTTTATAGTATCATTTCCTTTTGGGTCCCCATTTGTATCCCCCCACCCTTGTCCTCCCTCCCACTCTCTCACTCCCTCCCACCCTTACCCTTCCTCCATCCCACCCTCCCTATTGTCTGGTCCTCAGAGTGCTTATTAGGTTTGACCGCATCTCAGGTGGATTCAGGTTAGGAGCGACAGATAAATGAGACCATGTGATGATTATCATTTTGTGAATGGGTGAGCTCACTGAGGATGATCTATTCCATGTTTGACCTTTTTTTTTTTTTTTTTTTTTTGAATTTCATTATTTCATCTTTCCTTACTGCCAAATATTGATCCTAGTATATTTTTCTTCTTTCTCCTACCGCTTACATTATTTCTTTACTACCTGTATATACCTTAAACCAGCATTCACTTGGGGTTTTGCAAGTGGGATGATCAAACTTCAGTTATTCAATTAGATAAACCTTAGTGGATTTGACAAAAGAATCTTCTGTATGAATGTGAAATAATTGAAATCATTAGCAAAACAAAATTTTGGCTTTGTTTTCCATTCTATTATATGAAGGTATAAATTACATTTTGTTTAAATTCTCCTCTGTGCATGTTTGCATGTAAACAGGAAAGATCAATGAACTCTAGCTTTGAAAGTCTGAATTGACTCAGATAATAATATGATCACTTGAAGGAATGGACAGTATTCTAGATTTTCACTTAGCTGAAGCAGTGTGTGGTTACTGACCTGGAACCATCCTCTATTGTTTCCTCTGTGGTGGTTTGAGTATAAAATATATCCTATAGCCACATACATTTGTGATTAATAATCATACTCAGTTCCCAGCCTGTGGCAATTTAGGAAGTGGCGTCTTTCTGGAGGTGGTGTGTCATTCAGGCTGGGTCCTGAGGATTATAGCCCATGCCCCACTAGCCAGAGCTAGCTCATTTCATGCTAGTACTTCCCAGCTGCAATGGTAAGATATAAGTCCCAGCTCTGGCATTTATTTTTATGATTTTTCCACCGTGTTGAAGTGTCCCTTTGAAATTGAAGTCCCATAAGCGTTTTTAGTTTGGATGTTTTGAGCCAGCAATGAGAAGGTAACTGCTCTAAACAATATTCTTTTTAAAAATATTTTTAAATTTATATTATCCTAATTTTACATTCATAATGTTGACTCCATTATCCTCCTTCTTGTCCTCCTTCTTCCAATGGGACACTCATCAATGGGGAATGTTCTTAGCAATCCTACGAAGTTGACATGTAAATGTGGTAGTCATGTGTTCATTTGAAACTTGTGGTTCTGAGCATATTATTAATTTTGCTAAGCCTATAGCACTAGGGAGTATAATCCAAAGCATAATTTACCCCACACTGGCAGTCTTACAAGATGCAGGAAAGCTTGCTTTCTCCTGTAACAGACAGAGGGAGAAAATTCTCAAATCATAGTTAAGGTATTAAGAGCAATAAGAATACCTGTTTAGATTTTAAAAAAAAATATCTATTAAGCACATAAAATAAAATTTCATTGGACACAAATAATGGAAGGAACTGGACCATAGATATAGAGAATGGATGCTTGGCTGGGCCAGAGCGCATGCTTAGCTGAACATCATGCCTCAAGGTGTTTTGAAACATGGAGATTTTTGTCTATCAACCTAGGATAGTGTGCTTTCCCATCTTGTCTTGGGGTTCTCCTGTAAAGTGAACATATGTAAGATTTGCTAGAGATAGTACTACTTCTTCATGACCCCACATTTGAGGCTGCCTTGTCTGACTTTAGAACTCTAGTAGTTGGTCTCTTGAAATTTCCTCTACTTCTTATCAGTCTAAGTATAATTGTGTTGCACTCTTCACTGTTTTCTTAAATACCTCTGATCAGTACTGGCATGTTTGAATTTTATAAGGTCATCTTCTGATTACATTTTCATACATATGTCATGTATTAAGATGTAACATAATCATTGTCCTCATAGAGAGCATATGAACTATTATCAATGTCATTCATCATAATCCTCAAACAGCTATTAAGTTAATTTCCTTGTTTTTATACTAGACCAGAGCATTATAACAACTAAATTTATCAATATAAAAGAAAACAAAAGAAAAAAGGATAATTAATATGTCAATTGAATGACCTTCCTTGATTGAATCTAGCTGTATGCATAAACATAAAACTACCAGCAAAATATTTCACACTTTTTCTAAGAAATCTTTGTCCATCCTTCCTCTCCCCTCTTCCTTTCCTTTCTTACCACCCCTTTCCTTTCTTTCTTTTTCCTTCTTTTTTGCCTATCTCCTTTAATCACTCCCTTTTCCCATCCTTTCCTCCTTTGCTTGATATTGAATCCAGGGCTTCACATATGCTAAGCATTTAGTCAACCATAGAACTATACCCCAGGCCCCAATTTATAATAGTCAAACATCCTAAAGATCTGTATTCTTAAACCTTAATCTATCTTGTCTTATTATATGTTATGTCATATTATCAGAAACTTAAATCACAAGTTCTTATAGAACAAGTTATTATTAATAAACCAACCTACTTCCATAATCATACCACTGTAGTATTATAACCAACTAATGGTAGCTGTTTTCAAACATTTATTCAATTACTGGTATATAATGGTATAGGTAACATAAAAGTAAGTTTTCATGTCTTAAATATAACAATTTGGTCTAGTACTAAAAGATCTGTGTTACATGTTATCTTCCCTATGCCAGGATTTTAGTCTTTTTTAGGGATCACTGATAATCTGTTTATTTTAGTGGCCAACATGGTTGGAGAAAGAAAAGGTAAAGCATTTCTGATACAATGAGACAAATCTTATATGTGATTGGTAGATTTAAACAAAACATTTTAAATTAAAGTTGCATTATAGCTTACAAAAGCATACACATTTCATATACTCAGGTATTATTTAAAATGTGCTTTGGTTTTTATATAAGCTATCTTGCTTTCATTTATTTTATAATTGAATAACAATATTTTTTAGACAAAATGAATATAGTTCTTACATATAAAACTTGATAATTACTGATAAATTAGGTTGAGTCTTACTGGTATCATTGGCAAAAACAACTCAAGGAAAGGAGAAAAAGTACTTGCATATTCACTTTGAGTAATGTATGCTGTGCTTGACTAAGTTTGTATTTAAATTTATATCAGATTATAATATGCATAAAAATTAGATACTCTATGATGTTATTGAAAATAATTTGAATTAAAATTCTAGCTTTTTTAAGGCCAATTTTAAATATGAAATGAAAACTTTTTAGACCAGAATTTATATCAGAAATCCACTAAAAAATCTTTTATCAAATAAAGAAACCTAAGTGTGTGGTTTGAATGTGAAATGCCACCATACACTCATATGTTTGAATATGTGATACCCAGTTGGTGGCACTGTGTGAGTACCATATGGAGCCCAGCTACAGGAAGTGTATCCCTGGGGGAAGACCTTGCAGTAGTATGGCCCAGCCCTGCTTGGTGGTTGTTAGTTCTCTCTACTTCCTTTGTGCTGATGTGAATATGTGACACTAGTTGTCTGCTCCTGCCATGCTTTCCCCATTAAGATAGAAACTTCTGCCGGGCGTGGTGGTGCATGCCTTTAATCCCAGCACTTGGGAGGCAGAGGTAGAAGGATCGCCGAGAGTTCGAGGCCACCCTGAGACTACATAGTTAATTCCAGGTCAGCCTGGACCAGAGTGAGACCCTCCCTTGCAAAACCAAAAAAAAAAAAAAAAAGATAGAAACTTCCCCTAAAGACAGTAAATGGAAATGAACTGCTTTTTGTTGAATATTTTGTCCTAGCAACATGAAAGTACCTGCTACAGTAACTGCCAGGCTAGTTTGATCAAGTGCAGTTATTTATCACATAGCATATTATTAACTCTTCACCTGATTAATGTCTGAACTTTATTAGCATCTTGATTTACTGTGCTAAGACTTTAGCTGTAGAATTAGAGCACAGATGCAATCCTAATCTGGTGCCTGCTTTTATGGAAGAGAGATAAATAAAAGTCAATGAACAGTATGAGTAAAGGTATGGGGAATGGATATTGAACATCATGATGGCCTGAAAGAACTCGTGACCCCAAATAATGAATCTGGAAGTGAAACCTGCACATTAATTTTAATCTCTAAATAAGGGACAAGGGGACTGGGGATATATCTCAGTTAGTAAAGTGCTTGCATTGCAAGCATGAGGACCGGAGTTTGATCCTTATGAAGTCAGAGGCAGGCAGATACCTGGTGCTAGGTGGCCACTCAGTTTAGTCCACTTGATAAGTTGTAGGCCAGTAAGAGACCCTGTCTCTAAAAGAATAGAGGGCTCCTGAAGACAACCTGATATTGTCTTCTGGTCTCCATACACATGACCATGAACACATGCCCATGAACCTGCACGCGCACACATGCACACACACACACACACACACACACACACACACACTAAATTAGTGATGAGTACTCATTTCAACTGACATTCCCTTTACTCTGAATTTAGTAGTCTTTCTATTTCAGTGGTGAACATTAATGAAAATCAATGTGCTGTTTTCATATTTCACATTTAGTAGAAATCTTTTTTCCCAGTTGCTTAATATTAATTCACTGATATATGTGTTTAGTTTTCATTCATTTAAGAAGCTGTTAAATGTAGATAGTTCCTATTTAATGTGAGGAAATTTGTCTAAAAATCTGATAGTTTATTCCATATATATAAATTTAAATTGATGTACCCATGGCCTTTTGTTCTATTTGTTTTATCCTATGGGCTCCTTGCATTATTTATTCATTGGGAAAGAGAAATATGATTAAAGTTATTTTATTCATAGTTAAAATGCTTTTGAAAATAAATCATATGCTTGCTTAACAGATTTGCTTTGAGCCAAGAGCCAGTATTAAAAAAATCAAATTTTCATGAGATTTATGTCCAATTCAAGGACCCAAAATGACAAGATTTTAGAATCTAAATTGAAAATTAAATTTTCTAATGTCTTTCTCATTATTAGATTTTCTACATGATATTTGTATTTAAATAAGATTTTTAAAGTAAAGATATAAATCTGATGTTTAAGGTGGAAAGTGGGAAATTATACAACCCCATTATACAGCTTATACAATGCACTCTAGAAACATTGCAGTAGTTCTTTAAGCACTACATCTTAGGGTTACTAGTTAGCATGAATTACATGAACATGATCATTATGTTTTTCATATTTACTTATTGGCATATATCAAAGTAAAATGTCTTATAAATGTAAGTATGAGTTTAAAAATTATTTTCCCCACCAATTCTGCTTACAAACATTTTGTGAAAATTAATGTCCAAAAATTACATGTGTATGGTTTTTTAATGATAATTCTAAATGAAATAATATTTTTAGTAACTGTACAACTTTGGGCAGATTACCACTTCTGAATATTAATGTACTCATCTGTAGAATATACTTGTGGAATATATTATAGAGCTATCTTATGAATTTAACTATAGAAAACATCTAATGGAATGGTTGGTGCTTAATGTTATTTAATGATAGCTAGTCTTTGCCATCATTTAATCTTAAGCAGAAAATAATATAGTGTGTATCTTTTTTATCTTACATGAAAGTATTTTGTTGAGTGTGTGGATGGTGATAGTGGACGACACATTGTATTTTTTATATGTTCTCTGAATCTAAGCAGGATTTGGACAGTGCATATGACCTTAAAATTAACATGTATGTGATGCCATTTTAAGAGGCATAGGGGTTATAGAGAACATAATCTTTTCATAGGAGTGCAAATCCTAAAGTGGCTAGATCTCAAGATGAAAGACAGGAATTAACATGGGGCAACATAAAAAATAGCCTCACAAAATTAAGGATTTGATCTCGATCCTAATAGCAGCAGAGATTAATAAATAAAACAGATAAAGGTAGAAATTTGCTATTAGGATTGGATGCTTATATGTGGGACAAAATGAAGTTAGTAAATTTTAGGTCATCTCAGGTTCAGGTTTGAGTAATTTGGTGGATGTCTCTTTTCAAAAGTGGACAAATATTGAGGAATGGTTTATAATGAATTAGAGAAATTAATTGCCATTTTGCAAATTTATGTTATATATTTTGGATACAAACAGTTCACTTCTCTGAAAACTTTTGTCAGTACTATAATCTTGTATGTTCATGGTTTCCAAGAGCTTTCACAGCATTTTCTTGGGGCATACCATAGTAAAAAAAGAGACTTCTCTACCTATTTTAGAAATTATGGGGCAGACATTAAAAACATAAATAGGCATATCTACAACTGGAGACAATTCAATTGTGCTATAATCATGCAAGGTATTTTTCTTATTACTAAACAAGGCTTGATTGAAGAGAATATAGCTGGATTTATAAAAAAATCTTCTTGCATCCTTATAGAAAAATAAAACTTAAAGAAATTCTGCTTACAGTTTCACTAATCAAGCAAGCATTTCTAACCCAGAGTGGTCCACAGCAGGGAAATGTTATGATGATATTTGCTTAAAGAGTTTAAATTTGTTAAAGTGTGGCTTACAGCAGACTCTTACTTGTCAATTCCCTATGCACATTTTATAAGTGAATTACAAATGCTGTAAATAGTGCATTCTGTAGGGAGAAACTGCATGGTGTCATACTCAATGATGTGAAAGAAAACTCAGAAAAAGATTTTGTGTTTTTAAAATAGATTATGTTACATTTCAATAAATGATTTTATGCTCATCACTTGGAATTCACATTTTAGTGCTAATCTTTTTTTTTTAACGAAACTACTAAATTGAAAATCTATAAATTTCCCAGTGTTTTACTTCTGAAAGAACTTTGAGATCTATAATTTATGCTAAAGAAAAATGAAATAACCCTGAATTTTGCATTTAACAAAAATACATTAAATGACAAGTTAAGAAGCACTGTATTAAATGCTATAGGCAGAATATATACTTACAGAGCATATTTGTGGCTTTTTCTAATCCCCATATGAGAAAGAGAGGCAAGTTTGAAGAATAGTCAAGGGATGACCTTTGTATTGTCAGCCTGGCTTATGCTGAAATCCCAGATCTGGAGGTCCTTGGCTTGATTTACATGGTATGTAGATCACATAACTGGCTTCTCTTTTTTCATGTGTAAATTGTGGATAATATTGCTTTATTTGATTACAGAGAACTAAATACAGTATATTATTAACTCATACAAAAATAAAAACTAAGAGATAATTTTGGACCATGAAGTATTTTAAATACTATTAGAAATTAAGTGAATATACAAGGAGTCCTTCCCTGCTTGATATTTTCTATAACAAGAGCTATAGAAAATGCCTGTTATTTGTATATAGTGAATTTTAATTGTGAAGAAGAGGTTAAGAGACTTTAACAAATATGTTTTAATTTACATGGAGGGGAATTAATTAAAGATCATTTATTTCACATATCTTCTAAATTGATTTCTTTTTAATTATTATTATTATTCTTTACAGATTATATTCTTATATTCCCTCTCTCTCCCCTTCTTGTTTCCCCCACACCCTCCTCAGTGGTGTTATGGGATTCACTGTGAGGTCAGTCCCTAAGGAGTAGTGGGGAGATGGTGCCTCAAGGTATTCCCACCAACTCTGAAGCTCTGATTATCTTTCTCTCCCATCTTTCTGTTGACAGACTGATTTAGTGCTGAGTTCTTTGTAGCCTCTGCATTTCTGCCTTGTTAAGATTTGCTTGATCACCATGTCTGCCACCATCCTGGAGCTGATTGTCAGACGAGCAGTAAGAACAGTGCTCATGGTGCTGCTTCCACTGCAGGTTCTCTGGGCCTGGCAGATATGGAAGTGGTGGCAAGTCTTGGGTGGACAGTAGCTTAACTTGTCCTATCAAAGTGTCTTGACTTTCCTCTGGTTTCTCTGTCATCTGTAAAATGAAGCAGATTCTCAGACAAAGAGTGAGAGTGGCTTGCAAAGTCATTTGAGAGACTTTTGTTGTGCAAACCCACTATTCTTCTCCAGAATGCAGTGAGGACTTCTCTCAGAAGTATGACTTTCCTGACCATGGGATTCTGACTTTGTTTCCAGTACCAAGTATGAGTTCTTTCCCACTGAGCATGCCTCATGCCCCATCAGAGAACAGTAGGTTAACTGCAGAGGCTATACACACTATTGCACCAGTGTGTACTTCTTATCCCACTGTTTGATTTTGGAGTCTGCAGTGTCCCCTACTTATTCATGCTGTTCATGACTGTTTTCATCCAGCAGCTCCCATAGTGCTTTCAGAACTATGAGGGCTAGTCAGGAGGGAGCTAGTTTCCCATTTAGTTTCAGCCTGGTAATCTTATGTCCTTTGATGGTGGCCTATGGTGTCTTAGCAACAGGGTCTTACCTTTTAACTCTGGCAGGTAATCAAGTGTTTTGGCAATGACTTACATTGTGCTAGGGACCTAATGGGTCTCCTTGGCTAACAACTCACTGTGGGGGACAACCCAACTCTGGGCCTGGGAATTACCAGCCAGATCGCATGGTTTTAAGAAGTTTAAGGATTTTCCACCTTCTGTCTTGAGTGTCCTTCCTTCCCCTTTATTGGTGGTTATAGCATGTAGAATGCTAGTCAGAATTAGGATTTCTATGGAATTGATTCACATTGTCTTAACTTTTATATAATTCCCAACCCACCCTCCATATCCCTCCAAGATTTTCCCAACCCCAATATTCTGCCCTTCCCTAATTTGTCAGATAACACCTCCTCACCTGTTTCCCTAGCCCTTCTCTCTACTGCTCTCATTCTTTTTTATGCCTATATTTCTGGTGTTGACTACCAATTGACTACTCATCTCTAATTGATCCCAGTTAGGAACCCCAGATGAGAGAATACATGCTGCATTTGTCTTTCTGTGCCTGCATGACCTTGCTTAAAATGATTTCTTTTCCAACTCTATCCACTTGCCTGCAAATTTTATTATTTCATTTTCCCTTATCTCTCAGTAGAATTCCATGGTGTAAATGTATCATGTGTTTATTATCCATTCATCCAGTGATGGGATCTGATTCCAGTTCCTAGGTATTGTAAATAGAGTAGCCACAAACATGGCTGAACAAGTAACTCTATAGTAAAGAGTGGTGTCGTTAGGGCATATGCCCAGAAGTGGTATTGCTGGATAAAATGATAACTCTATTTTCATCTTTTCCAGGAGTCTCCATACTGATTTTCATAGTGGTTATACAAGTTTTCACTCCCCACAGCAGTGGGTAAGGGTTTCTCTTTCCCCACAGCTTCAACAGCATTTGTTGTCATTAGACTTTTTGAAAAATGCCATCCTGACTGGAGCGAGATGGAATCTCAGAGTTGTTTTGAATGACATTTCTCTGATGCTTAAAGATGTTCTATACCACCTTTAATGTGTAGTGTCCATTTATATTTCTTCCTTTGAGAATTCCTTGTTCAAAGCCATATGCCACTTTTTGATTAGCTTATTTGATTTATATTGGTTAGTTTTTTGTGTTCTTTGTACATTCTAGGTATTAGACCCTTGTTGTAAATATAGTAAGTGAATATTTTCTGTCATACTTTGGGTTGTATATTGAGTCTGTTGTATATTGAGTCTGTTGATGGTTTCCTTGTCTGCACAGTAGCTTTTTAGTTTAGTTTCTTGTGCTTCTTCACTCTATTAAGGAAGTCTTTCCCTATGCTTATATCATGGAGTCTGCTCCCTGGTATTATTTTCTTGCATTTGTTTTATAGTTTCAGGTCTTATGCTGAAGTCCTTAATCCATTCAGAGTTGACTTTTGTGCCATGTGAGAGAAGTGGGTCTAATTTCATTCTTCCACATGTGGCTATCCAATTTCTCCAACAGCATTTGTTGAAGATGCTGTCTTTTCTCTAGTATTTTTTACTCCATTTTCAATGATGAGGAAACTGTATATGCTTGGATTTAGAGATAGTCTTCTAGTTTATTCCGCTGATCTGTATATCTGTTTTTGTACCAGTACCATGCTTTTTTAGTTACTATGGCTTTATAGTATGTCTTGAAATCAGGTATGGTGATACCTCCAGATGGAATTCAGTTGTTGAGGATATTTTTGACAATCTGAGACTTTCTGTTCTTCCATACAAATTTTGGAACTATTTTCTTCTATCTCTGTGGAGAATGTTGCTGAAATTTTTAATGGAATGGAATTGAATATATATAACAGTTTTGATGGGATGGCCATTTTCAAAATATTCATTCTTCTAATCCATGAGCATGAGAGAACTTTCCATCTTCTCGTATCTTCCTCAGTTTCTTTCCTCAGTGTTTTCATTGTATAGGACTTTTACTTCCTTGGTTATTGATATTCCAAGGTGTTTAATTTTGTTGTAGCTGTTGAAAATCGGATAGGATCACTTACTACTTTCTCCATAGGTTTAATTTTGACATATAGGAAAGCTATTGATTTTTGTATTGATTTTATATACTGCCACTTTACTGAAAGAATTTATCACTTTTAGAAGGTCTTATTGCTTGAGTGAAATTTCAAGTACTATGTTGGAAAGCAATGGTGAGAGTAGGTACACTTGTTTTGTTCCAGACCTTAATGATTATGCTTCAGTTTTTCCAGATTTAGTGTGATCTGAGCCTCTATAAATAGCCTGTATTACATTGACATGCAGTCTTTGCATATCAAGTCTTTCCCATGTTTTGATCATGAAGGGGTGTTGTATTTTGTTGAAGGAATTTTCTGCCTCTATTGGAATAATCATGTGATTCTTATGTTTAAGTTTATTTATCTGGTGAATTACATTTATCAGTTTCTGTGTGTTGGACCATCCCTTCACCTCTGGTATTAAACCTACTTAATAAAGGAGGATAATGATTTTATGTGTACTTGTATTTGGTTTGCAAAGCTTTTATTGAACATTTTGTTCAATATAAATAAAATATATTTTATCTATATTGTTCAATATTTGTTTAATTTTGTTCAACATAGATAAATTTATATATCAATAGCTATCTTGAACAAAACACTGAATATACCAATAATTTCAGTGCTTGATTTGACCTTTAATTGTCCTTTGGAGTTCATTCCTGCATGGGTATGTCTCATTGAGCTTGTTCCATTGGCCCATGAGCTCATTTATTTGTTGGTGTCCTCAAATTCCTTTAGACTTCTGTTAATCTCTTTTTTGATTATTTATGATTTCATTGAGCTATCTATCGAGTACTGTTTCCTGATTCTCTTTGTTTTCCTGCAGACATCTATTGAGATGTTCTTGTTGATTATCTTCCATTTTGTTTTTGTTGTTGTTGTTGTGATTATAGAAATCTCTGTCCTAATTTAGTGCTTTGACTTACTTCATCAGAGTTGATAATGTAAACAGCACTGTGATTTTTAAAATATTTTTATTTATTTGCAAGCAGAGATAAAGAGAGAGATGGGGAGGGAGAGAATGGGTATGCCAGGGCCCCTAACCATTGCAAATGAACTCCAGATACATATGCCACTTTGTGCAGTTGGCAAAGAGCAATTTATTGTCATGTCTAGTCACACTTATTCCTCAAAAAAAAAAAAATCAAATAATCAGTATACAATATAGATCAGGAACTATCACTTAAAGCTTATTATTGAAGATTACCTGCATCATATCATCACAAGAATCTACCATGCAATTTATTTTTACATGAAAGTCCATCCATCATAGCATTGTAAGACTGTAATATGAATTGGTGCCAGAGAGGGAGAAGGCATCACTTGCCACAGAAGTAAAGATAACTAAGAATATGAATAATTGCATAAATTCTGAGCTTTTGAGAATAAAATTATTATTTAAATGACTTGATCTACATAACACTAATAATCTATTAGAGTGAAAATGTTCCTATGTAAAAATGGAGAATTATTTTATGTTTAATGAACAAGGGAAAGTGGTCTGTAGAGTATGAAAGAGATAGCTGTTGTGGAAGATTATGTTGCCTTCATTATTATGTACATCTAGAACAAGATTCATTTAGAGAAAATGTGAGGAAAGGGCTACCACATGCCACTGTGAGATGGGGCTGAACTCCTGAATTAGACACCATGGGTAGAGCCATTCCTGGACCATTTCTGCGGAGTGCAAGAGAAGCTGAGAGCAGAGCTGCAAACCATTGTGAGATAGGGTTAAGCTCAGCGGCTACATGTCAAGGGTAGAGCCATCCTTGTGTGGCTGCTTGAGAGAGTAAAGCCAGTGCAAGAGAAGGGCAACACCACATGTCATTGTGAGATAGGACTGAGCTCAGGGATTACGATGTGCCAAGGGTAGAACCATTCCTTGATGGCTGCATGGTAGAATAAAACCAGCAAAACAGCTGGAAGCAGCCAACCAACTTAGATCCTATTTCTCACATTTACCTAACAATCCAACCCCCACAAATACAAATATCTGCAGAAGGGCTGAATTAGAGGGCAACTGTATGTAAGCCTCAGCCCTGAGGGGACTGATCTCACTTCAAAGAGCCAGACAGCAAATAAGAATGGATTAAAAGCATCTAGCTAGGACAAGAAAAAAGCCACATCTTTCATGATCTTGCTCAGATTTGCTCAGAGGAGCCACTCTCAAATTAAAACCTGTTCAGGCTCAAGTGTACCCACCCCAATCCAGTGGACAGTCTTTAGTCCCACACCCAGCTTTGAACAATTTAGACTGGGTGAACTAACAGAAGCTATAAAAGAGCTGCTCTTGCTGCATCCTCAGTGAGACAACTGAAATCAAGATGGGCAGACCTCAATGCAAAGCAAATAATAAACAACACCCAGCAAAGAAATCCCCACCAAGATTCCAAGATTACTGGCTCTCTCAATGGAAGCCTCCAGTGAAAGCTGAGAGAAAACACAAGGCAGAGAAGAACAGAATAAAATTTCAAAAAGCACTTAAAAAAATTATCCACTGGGATGAAATAAGTCAAAGCACTAAATTAGTACAGAGATTTCTATAATCATTTATAGGAAGACTGAATACTATCAAAATGTACATTGTTTATGATGTGTTTTATATGTTCATTGTAATTAAAAGGAAAATACAGCATGTTGTTTAAGCATAGCAACTAAATCATTTTCATGATTTAATGATAGAAGATCAAAGAACTAGAAAAGCCAAAACAATATTGAAGGAAAACAGAGTCAGAGGACAGACACTATTCAGTTTCAAGATGTATTGTAAAGTTACCATCACTGAGACTATGGCATTGACAAAGAATAAAAAAGTAGATCAAGAGAACAGAAGTCATAGATTAGAAGTGGAGCTGAAGCTGGATATGCCTTTAAACCAAGCACCCTGGAGGCAAAAGATCACCATGAGTTTAAAGCCAGCCTGGAACTATAGAGTAGGTTACAGGTCAGCCTGGGCTAGAGTGAGACCCTGCCTTGAAAAAAACCAAAACAGAAAACAAAAAGAGAAAAATAAAAGAAAGAAATGAGCCCATATAAAGTTTCTCATCTGGTCTTTAAGCAGAGAATATATGTCATTAGGTAATTATGAGTTAAATCACAGTGGTTAGAAAGGCCATTATCTAAAGCAGTGGCATCATGAAGTGCTGTCAAGGACTGGGAGCAACATGAAGTCTCATTTCTGATTGGTGGGAATTCAAAATATATCTCAACTTTGGAAGACATATTGGTGCTCTGTTGATGCTGTTAACACTAAACATACTTGTACTGGGTGATCTAGCAAACATGCCCTAAGATTCATTCAAATGAGCTGGAAACACATGTTTGCACAGAAGCCTGTACTTACATTTATAGAAGCTTAATTCATAATTGCCCAATCTGGGAAGCAAATAAGGTGTCCTTTAGTAGGTGAATAAGTAAACTATAGTGCAATTGAACAGAATAGAATTCACTATGAAGTAGAGCAATTAAGCCATGACAACACATGGAGGGATTTAAGAGCATATCACTAAATGATATAAGCCAATTTGAAAAGGTCCATGTCTTCTAATTCCAAATATGTAACATTTGTAAGAAGTTGAAAACATATAAACTGTAGAAAGATCAGTGTTGTGAGAGGTTGGAGAGAAGGGCTAGAAGTGTACAGCACACCTGACTTTTACTGCAGTGAAGCTATTGTGTGTGATTCTACAATAGTGGGCACATGTGTGCACGATGATGACAAGTGACATGGGAACTCTGTTCAGTTTTATTATGAACCTAAAACTGCTTTTAAAAAATAAAACTAGGGCTGCAAAGATGGCTTAGTGGTTAAGGCACTTGCCTGCAATGCCTAAGGACCTATGTTCTACTCTCCTGATCTCACAATAGAAAGTTACACAAAGCTGAGGCAAGTGCAAGGTTACACATGCCAACTAGGTGGTGCAAGTGTCTGGAGTTCAATTGCAGTGACTGAGGACTCTCTCTCTCTAAAATAATAATGAAAAAACTATTTAAAATCAAAGTTTCTATTGTCCTTATAGGCAAAGAATTCAACAAAAGTACATTGTATACCATATTTACCATACATGGTTTAAAGAAGATGGCATACCTTATTAGCAAAAGTAGACATGTATAATAATTGGCTTATGATTACCCTGTTAGTAAATATTTATCTTATATTCTGATAGCAAACAAAGCAATGTTACTCAGCACTAATCCATGTTTGTGCTGTAGAATCCATTATTACATGCTACTTGAACTCAAACATGTGTGATTTTAAGTTTTAAACACAACTATTGGAGGGTCTTGGTATTACATGCAATCTCACTTATCCCTTTGTGATTTCTAACATGTATTAATGTCCCAGAACCATAAAGCAGTCGTAACAAAGTTGGAGAGTAATGAACAGTTGTCAAAGCTCTGTATTACATAAAACTGTGTCCTGAAAAAATAAATAAATTCAGATATTTTTAAGATGGCAGTTGTTTAGTTGTATTTACTACAAAATGGGAATTTGAAAATGGCAAGGAGCTTGACATGAGGAAATGGAAAATTGATATTGATATTAAAACAGTCTTTATCACCTGTTAATTCATTCTCTTACCAGTTTACTTACTAAAAGAGTTTCTACTTTTCCAAAAGTTATTTATTTCTCACTATACAGTAATCTCTAGAGACATTGTTTTTGTAGCAAATAATTGAAAAACACAAAAGAGTAATTTGTTAAAACTGGATCCCAGAAAGTATCCACTGGATTTAATGGTTTAAGAAGATTCCACATGAGGAAAAACAATACTAAAGTATTGATTGACTGTATAAGATGGTGATTTCAGTTACATGCAGTCTATTATTTACTGGCATTGTTTGTTTAGCAAAAGAATCCAGTAGGATATGTGTGAAAAAAATCTTCTAAGTTCTCAGGCATGAAATTATAGGATCCATATTTAGGACCTGTATACATTATGTACCTATTTTATATATAGAAGATAATGACAGCTATTCTAAGTTAATGAATGTAATGGCTATTCCAGCTTGATTACTCCACATAGTCAAATCAAGTCATAGGACTGATGTAGGAAGCGTGAACTATCGCTGATAACACCTTTGTCAGAATATTAAATCTTAGTTATAATAATTGTGTTTTCAATGTGTGTTTGGTGGTGGAGCATGAGCTTTTTGCCTGCAATCATTTAAAAGTACCAGGTAGTACTTAAAGGAAGCCATAAGAATTTTTCAAAGTAGTAATGAATTCAGCTTGCTCTTTTTTGAAGTGAGAAAATCTAAATGCAGAGTTAGATTAGGTGTTGATCACTATAGTGGAAAAGAGCCTAGCTTTAAGGTAAGCAGAAGTCCTGTCTCTTTAAATCTAAGGTCTGTTTTTGTTTAAAAATATTTATTTTCAGAAAAAAGAGAGTGTGGGGGTGGGGTGGGGGAGAAAGAGAATGGGCAATGAGCACATCAGGGCCTCTTGTCACTGCAAACAGTCGTATGCATGCACCACTTGGTGTATCTGGCTTTATGTTAGTATTGGGGGATTGAATCCAGGCTGCCAAGCTTTGCAAGCATATGCCTTTAACAGCTGAGCCATCTTTCTAGCCCCTAAGGTCTATTTATATTCACAAAGTCACTCAACTACTCTTAGCCAGGACCTGCCACTTATGCAAATTACTCAAGTTACTTATCACTAACAGAAACCAGGTTAAGTGTAGAGCCTTCTTTAGGAATTTTGTGAAGATTGGGTTACAGGTCATTCATAATATGCTTGCATGTTATATTCATATATGACAAACTGATACAATATCTATTCTATGGGGTTATATAGAGAATTATATCATGTTATAAAACACTTTACCTGACACATAGGAATGCATAAGTAAGTAGTTGGTATAAAATATTATGTTTATTTTATTGATTATATATATAATTATTCAAGTAGCATACTTGAATTCATAGCAGTTTATTACATTTTAAGTTAAAATTTTAGTTTGATATTAGTATAAACTAATGTGATTGTTGATATGTCCCTATGACCACAACTCACATTAAAAAGGTTAGCAAGTTAATTTGGAATTAAACATTGAGTTTATTTTACATGAAATCTGTACAATCACTGTGAGATGACATGAAGTTATAAATTTTATCACATACTGAAACAATAATATAATCCTCAAGACAAAAGAAATAATCCAGTTTAATCATTAGAAATATCAATACAGAATTATAATCACTTGACTGATAAGCTAATTGGAAAATTAAAGGTATGATGACAAGAATTTGTCTTTGGATAGAAAACAGTCCACACAAATATTTATGTGTTTCTATGAAACATATGAATATTTAAGTACAATAATGAAATAAAAAGTATGTATGAGTAGAATTAACTCTATGGATCATAGGAAACTGACTCTAAACTTTTTTTCATCAAATATAAAAATGAATATGAACATATATTTTTCTACAGATTAGGTGGATGTTTGGAGAATAAACTTTCATCAAAGTCTAAATCCTCTAAAATTAAGTAGCCATATTTTCTGCTACTGGGAGGCATCTGACTGAAGCATTGTTTACCCTTGCTCACCTCTCAGACCTCAGATTCATTTCCTAATCTATATCCCATAAGTAAGGTGCCCATCACAGATGACTCTATCATAGGTGGTTTGCCTCAATGATTCTCTTCACAAGTGCATTGAGTCTGGTCTGCAGCAGGTTTTGGACTTTTTTCCTTTTATTGTTTCACATGTGAGCTGGGTTTGTGACTTCTCCCTTCACACTTCCTGCATCATTCAAGTCTCAAGTTCAAACTCATTCAGGGTATCTTCTGTGCAATTTAACACAGTTCACAGTTTGGCTTTAAATAAAATATATTAATCTTTTAGCACTCAGATACTTTGCTAAAGCTTTCATTCTTTTTTTATTTTAATGCAGTTAATCATGGTTTAATCATGGCATCTGTAGCCATATGATTTTCTACTACGTGCACATTGTTTACTGAGATAAAAACAATTGATTTATACTTTATTTTCCCATATAACATATTAAATTACACCTATACACCTTTGAACAAAGCCTGAGAAAGTTTCTACCTTTTTGTTAGGTGTCAAAACTTAATTCAGAACTTTAAAATTCTAATTTCTCATATGTTATACCTTTCTTAGGAAATTAGAAACTGAGAAAAAGATATTTGTGTTTTTTAACTCATAATATGGAGATAACATGCATAAATCATCAGAAGTTTAAAAAATGATGTGAGGAATCATGGGGAGATGGCTCTGTCAACAAAGTATTTGTTTTGCAAGCATGAAGACCTGGATTTAATCCCCAGAATTCACATGATGTGCAGTGAAGATCATAGGGCTAGGGAAAGGAGAGTATGTCTGGCTTACTGGTTAGCTAGTCTAACCTTCTTAGCAATCTTTAGGCCTATGAGGAACTCTGAATCAAAGAAGGTGGACAGTGTTGCTGAAACTGGCATATATCCTCTTTCCTCCAAGTACAAGCATAAACATGTACACACACACACACACACACACACACACACACACACACACACACTCTCTCCTCATCTGTATATATGAGAAATAATTTTCTGTGAAAGTATCTCAGTGATCAGTATAGTTCATCATATTTATAATCTCTTCTCTGTTGATTTTGAAGAGGATTCAAAGGAAAAATCTAGATTCTTGTTTCTTTTTTTTTTTTCCAGTTCTGTCCAAGTTACACTTCCACATTTCATTGCAGTTTCTGTCTCTACATAAGTATCTTTAAGACTGACATCAAATAAGTTTAACCTCTTTTGGTCTCATCTTGGGGAGGTTTCTATAATATTTAAATTCTCTTGTAGCTCTTAAATTTTAAGCATATTTAAATAAACATTCCTGAGTGTGCAGTTCATTAGAATCCTATAAGCCTACATATTCTTGATTTACCAGATTATTATCAAGAACTAGAAAAACTGAGAAACATCACCTGACTAGAGCTGATCTCAGTAGCTATAAAACTATTAACCATTTCCACATCATCAATTTCAATTCTCTTCAGTGCTTTGGCTTGATTAAAGATTCCCCCACTGATTTTCTCTCTATTTAATCCACTTAAATTCACATCATTTTGTTTTCTTTTATCATCACTGCTTGAGGCTTCCTGATAGTATGAATTTTAAAGTATTATAGTCCCTAATTCTCATCTTCTTAAAGGTTATAAATGCTGTACAGATCTTAGCTGCAGGATTCCCTCTGGGTACATTTTTAAACTTATAATAGTTGAGCTCCCTCAACCAACAAAATTAATTATTTCCTTTATCATCTACCTTTCTAACTATCTATTATTTATCTACCTACCTATAAACTATCATCTACCTGTCTTACTGAAAACTACTGATGGACCTGCCCAGAAACATCCAGTCCCAGGTCAAGAGGAATTTCTCTCCTATTCATTAACAGAGGTTCAGCTTATTGCTTTAATCATGCTGCTAAGTTAATTGAAATAAACATAATAGTGCAGTAGTTAAGGCTATTAGTCTGTGTAACTTGAGCAAAATGCCTAACTTCTATTTCTAAAATTATTCAAATTAAATAAAATGATATAAATATCAAATAAAATAGTCTACCTCCAACAAATGATAGTTGGTTTTGTAGTTGTTTGATTGTATGTTCAATGACATTTTCAAAATAATTTTGTAAGCAGATTAAAGGGAAAAATATCACTTACTGAACCAAGATTCAGAAATATTCATATAATGATATAATCATTTAATATGAGTTTGAATAGAATTTTATATGAAACACATGCTTTTTGCAAATATTTTTGACATGAATATTGATTTATTTCCCTTAGTCTATAAACACCCTGAAGAATGGGGTATGCAAATATATATGTGGATATTCTCAGCGTAAAGGAGATCACACTGGTAGTGAAAACTGCTCTTAGACTTGCTGACTTGAGTTTCAGAAAATATTGTTGCGTGAAGTTTGAATTAGAACAGAATTTCCAAATATGTCTGATTTAGTCCTGATCTGCCATGCTACATTTGTACAGCAGTATCAGCATCTGGACAGTATAGCAATATTAATCCACTCTGGAAAATGCCACACATGATCCATGCCATGTAGCCTCAAGTGCTTAGTCAAGATTGAATTACTTATGTAAAAATAAGTTTGTTGGGCAAACTTGCTTTAATCATTAATAAATGTTGAAATTATTCTTATACCCAATAATCATTTTAAATCTAATTTCTAGACAATTTATTGTTAGAAGCCCTGGCCTACCATGCATGAGGACCTGGATTTAGTTTCCAGTTTTAAATAAATATGTGGATGAATATACTCATACCTAAAAATAAAAAAATAAGAATTATTGCTGGCATCACCTCTTTTTTATAATTTTCAACTCTAATGAAAAAGTTTTATATATTAGTAAATACCTATGTGCTTTTCAGGACTTGTTTTAGTTGACAAGCAACATCTTTGTCATATAGAAGTAGCTTTTGTTTCTCCCTAGGAACAGAGATGTAGACAGTCTTAACCACTATGTAGCATAAGAATGCAGTGATGCAAGCCAGCTCTGTGGTACCCATTCAAATAGCTTTTAAGAATATTTATCTTGGGCCAGGCGTGGTGGCACACTCCTTTAATCCCAGCATTCGGGAGGCAGAGGTAGGAGGATTGCTGCAGGTTTGAGGCCACCCTGAGACTACATAGTGAATTACAGGTCAGTCTGGACTAGAATGAGACCCTACCTTGAAAATCAAAAAAAAAAAAAAAAAAAAAAAAAAAAAAAAAAAAATCTTGGGATGGGAAAATGGCTTAGCAGTTAAGGCATTTGCCTGCAAAACCTAAGGACCCAGTTCAATTCCCCAGTACCCACGTAAGCCATATGCACAAGGGGCGCATGTGTCTGCAGTTTGTTTGCAGTGGCTGGAGGCCCTGGCATGCCCATTCTCTCTTTCTCTCTGCCTCTTCCTCTCTCACTCTCTCTCTCAAATAAATAAATAAGTAAAATTTTAAAAAATACTTAAAAATATTCTCATTCCAAAAAATAATAATCTCCTTTATTAATACTTATATTTTTAATCCCTATGAATACACTACCACCTAATATACTTAGAGAATTTTTCTCTAGCTATTTTATATATTTATATACATTTTATCAGAAAGATTAAATTTATTTTGTGTGTCAAAGTCTTATAGAACTCTGATAAAGCTCTTCTACATCTTATTCAAATTCCAGATGGTTGATGTAAATTTATTTTTGTTCAGTTTGTTCTTACTTTTGGAAATAATCTCCTTGCATCATTCCCAAGGTCAATTAAAGAATAAAAATCAGGGGGCTGGAGAAATGGTTTAGCAGTTAAGGCATTTGCCTGCAAAGCCAAAGGATCCCAGTTTGATTCTCTAGGATCCACATAAGGCAGATGGCCAAGGGGGCACATGTATTGGAGTTTGTTTATAATGGCTGGAAGTCCTTGCACTCCCATTTTTTTTCTCTCTCAAATAAATAAATAAGTAAAATATATTTTAAAAAGAATAAAAATCAGCCAGGTTTGGTGGTGCATCTTTTAATCCCAACTCTCGGGAGGCAGTGGTAGGAGGATCACTGTGAGTTCGAGGTCACCCTGAGACTACATAGTGAAATCCAGGTCAGCCTGGGCTAGACTGAAACCCTACCTCAAGGAAAAAAAAAAAAAAAAAAAAAAAAAAAAAAACTGGGCTGGAGAGATGGCTCAGTAGTCAAGGCATTTGCCTACATAATGACCTGGGTTTGATTTCCCAGTACCCATGTAAGGCCAGATGCACAAAGTGGCACATGTGTCTAAAATTTGTAGCTGCTGGAGGCTCTGGTATGCCCATTCTATTTCTCTTTCTCTTTTGCAAATAAATAAAAATATTTTTTGAAAAAAAATACTTTAGAACAGAATAAAAATTTACAGAAGTCAGCATGCTTGGTGTTCTCTTTTATTTTTTGGAAAGAATAGGAAAAGATCTAAGATCAGTTTTGTGTGCTCTGCTAGCGCTCTAGCTTTCATGGGCAGAACCAGCTGGGGCTGGTTTATCATGTCATAGTCAAATGTGTCATCATTTCCATTGTTTTGTTTTTCAGTTTCCTCCAGCACCATGCCGTGATTGCAAGAGTGCTAATATACAATGTAGCTATAGCTGTCAACCTGATTTAAATACTGAGACACTTACGGACTTTATTTCTAGAAACAAACAGATTTATTTCAAACTCTTATACCAAGTATTTTGGCTCACACCTAAAATCTCAGCACTTGGGATAATAAGGCAGGGGGATTGCCACAAATTCCAAACCAGTTTGACCTATAGAGTGAAACCCTTATCCCTCCTAAAACTCAAAATTTGGACCTTCTTACACCTTTTCCAGAGGCCTTGGCTCTATTATACTCATAACTTTTGTGAAATGATGGTTCATATCTTTATTGTTTATTTGCTGTAAATGTGTAGATATGTTTTGAATCACGGAGTATCAGACCTCTTCATGTTCTTTATATACATGAGAATAATAAGTTCTGTGTATATTTCAGCTTAGGTCTTTGTTAAATTAAGATTTCTAGAAAAAATAAAACCGTCATTAGACTACTGTTCAGGGCGGGTAAAATATTTCCAGATTCTTCTCCAGGAATCTTCTTTGGTGGTCAGTATGGTTGAAAATGCTGAATGTCATGATGTCTTGTCATGCGAGCTCATGTTCTGTGAAAAAAAAAGAAAATGTATCCCCTATAGAAGCTTATGGTTTTCAGCCTGTTCAGATTGTCTTTTCATTTAATTAAACATAATTCTTATATGTATTCTTGCTTCAAGACCATACCTGTGAGCAAGACCTGAATAGATCAACATTGAGCCTGAGACCCACAAATAAACCTGTAATAGACTCTCAATAAAATAAGGCTGATTGCTGGAACCACGTTTGTACATTACTTGTATGTACTGGTTATTAACAGTAAATACAAGTACATTACTAACACATAGAGACCACCATTTAAGAAGTGGGCCCATATAGAATCAATGAGACAGAATATGGATTTTACTCATCTGTGCAGCCTAATTTCAATATCATATGTATTACAAGTATTCTCAAAAATTATGTATCTCCTTATTTTGATGAAAATAATAGGCTAGAAATTTTCTACTATTTGTGCCACTTACATCAGTATAAAATTCCCCATGAAGACAACTTTATCAATATACACTCAATATTTCCCAGGGAATCCTTTTTACATTGTACTACTTTGTAATACAATAGGAAATGATTATATTTTTCCATAAGCTAGTTTGCATTAAACCTCATGCTTACCTATTCCCTTGGGTATTGTTAAACATACTGTTATAACAGCCGGTCCATTGGTTGAAAGTCAAATCTAAAGCTACATTCTCTTTGTGTCTATGAATGCATGTGTTAATGTGTAGGTATGCATTCCTGAGCCCAGGGATTTCTTTGCTGTAATTTGGGAGAACATTTTATTAACTTAGAAAGAGTGGGCAAATTATTCCTTTGTGAACAAGAACCAAATACTGGAAGCAAAACTGCAGGAAAACTTTGGACTATGAAGAGCATTGCTTTGATAACGCAAATCATAGTTTTCACAGGA
The DNA here is from genome assembly GCA_036365145.1 of Orientallactaga sibirica. NCBI lineage: Eukaryota > Metazoa > Chordata > Mammalia > Rodentia > Dipodidae > Orientallactaga > Orientallactaga sibirica. The sequence continues at coordinate 8,494,001 of JAEOAD010000240.1, forward strand.
ATAAGTAATTGCCACATATATTTGCTGCTCCGTTTGATTGGAAGAAGTGAGGAATAGTATTACAACTACAAGAATTTTATTGTATCCATATGATATGATATATTTATACTCTATTTTTAATTTTTTTTATTTTTTTTTTTAGAGAGAGACACAGATAGAGACAGACAGAGAGAGAGGGAGAGGGAGACAGAGAATGGGCATGCCAGCAGTCTCTCAGCTGCTGTGAACGAAATCCAGATGTGTCCGCCCCCTTGTGGGCAAGTGAGGCATTGCGCCCTTGCATAATTTTGCATCTGGCTAAACGTGGGACCTGGAGATTGGAACCGGGTTCTTAGGCTTAGGAGGCAGGCGCCTTAACCACTAAGCCATCTCTCCAGCCTGATGATATATTTATACTCTAAAGTACTATACCAAATGTTCTAATACCATCAAACAAAATGTCAAAGCATGACCACATCCTTGTATTCCTCGTTGAAATGTATCTCATGCCCTAAGTAAATAAATTATTGCACACTCAATGTTATGTTTCTAAAAACCACAGTTCTTTGATGTGTTAATAAATGGTGCCGTGGGTAACTCTATATACTGTCTATTTTCAACAAAGATATTTCCTTCTTCTTATAAATTGGTTTTAGTTATAAACACTCTGTTACATGGTTACATTGTTGAAATCACCTATTAAATTGTTTCCCTCAATATCCCTCAATATCTCCAGACTGTACAGTAATTCTTCACTTGTATTTCACCTCTCCACAAATGTTCGTTGAATGGAAATGGCTTAGTAACCTACATGAGGTCTCTTTTCAAAGGAAATAAATTTAAAAAAAATGTTTATTAATGGTAATTATGTTAAGAATATAGGAGATTTTAAATTGTATAAAATATTATGAAATTTTAGTAAAACTTTTGTTTTTTTCTGGAAGTTAAGTAATATTCAAGTATAAAGATAAGCTGAAATAAATGTAAATTTTGTTTTAACATAGAAAAATAGAGACATTTCCAAAATAGGCTCATTACACAAATGATAGCTTATCTCTTTGTTATTTGTAATAGTTTAAGTTTATTCATATGACTCAAATTCGCAATTGTTTGTTAGCTTTTTGCAATTGATAGCTGAATAAACTTCACAATAATTGAGGAGTTTTTAATCCTACACCTGGACTTGGTCATTCATGAATTTACCACAGCTAGCTTTTCTAAACAGAAAGATAACACACATACACATGTGCATGCATGTCAGGGTCTTGCTATGTAGTCCAGGCTGTCCTGGAATTGACAATGAAGATCAGGCTGATCTCAAACTTGTGGTGATCCTCCTTCCTCTTCCTCTTGAACGTTGGCCTAAATGGCATAAGTAAATGAATAACTATATGGCATGAGCACCATGTTTGCCTTAATATATTTCATTTGTGGAAAGCCTATACATTAAAACTACAAAGTAAGCGCAAGCTTCCTGCAGAAGACTATATAAACCAGTCTGCCTGGCAAGGTCTGTGAAGTTCCCTGCTGAGTTAACATTTAACTCTGCTATCTTGATTATCATTTAACTATGCCTCAGTTTGACCAAAAGGTGGACTATAGAGTTATTTTCTTCTTGAGTTAGTCATCTGGAAGTGGGAGGGCTGATTGATTGGATCCATGAGTCACTAAGAACTATGAGACCAAGGGGATGCTGCAGCACATTAGCTGGTGAAAGGAAGAACACAGTATTAGTTAAGACAGATGATGCATCCTGGAAAAGATGACCAGGTTGTCCTTATCTTTCCTACTTTGGTGATTTCTAATAATGAATAGGTATCATTTTCATCAGGTTTACATGGTCCTGGTGCAATTTAAGTTTTACAAAGTATTATTTTTACATTAGTTAATATATAAGAAATAGAAGCTTATTGGGGAACAGAATCATGCATCATTTGGACATCTTATAAGTGGCAAATTCCCAAACATATATCTTTTCAAATAGTTCATATAAAATGGAGTGTGCCCTATGTAATTCATCTTGAAGGATAATTCTTAGTAATAAAATACTCCATTGTGTAGTTAATCTCCAGTAAAATAAAATTAATTTCTTTGGCTTCATATAGCTTCTTAGGAGAAATGACTTTCAGATGAGTTTGTAACACATGGTAGTCTAATTAATTCTCTAGTAGGATTAAAAGAGCTGTATCAACAGAAAAAGAAATAAATATATACTTTTACCCTTTAGCATTATATTTGAGCAACTATACTCAGATTCTTTTTTTTTTTTAATTATAGAGAGAGACAGAGAAAGACAGAGAGAGAGAGAGAGAGAGAGAGAGAGAGAATTGGTGCACCAGAGCCTCAGCCAATGCATCAAACTCCGGAAACTTGTGCCACCTAGTGGGCATGTGTGACCTTGTGCTTGCCTGACCTTTGTGAGTCTGGCTTACATGGAATCTGGAGAGTCGAACATGGTTCTTAGGCTTCATAGGCAAGCAGTAATCCATCTCTCCCTCCCTCACTCTGTCCCTCTTCTTCAAGTAACTAAATTAAAATATCTTAAAATAAAATAAAAATAGTATAAATAATAATTTCTACTTTAATTGTTTGAAAATTAGAGCACTTTGTTATTTTGAAGGAAAAGAAAATAAATATATTATTTGAGACAAAATACTTTTATTGTGATAAGTATGAGATAATGGGTTATATGACATTCTATTTGGGTGTGCTATTCCAATGAACTTCTATATTGTGAATTAGAATATTCTAACATGAATACTGAAACTGTTAGGAATTTAAGTAATTTAATTTGATTATGTAGCCTCTACAGTTTAAAGGTAAAAGTAAAATTTGAAATCAGGTTTTAAGGCCCATTTCATTTTTTATGGTGAAAAACTCCATTGGAGAGATGGGTAGTGGTTAAGGTACTTGCTTGCAAAGCCAAAGGACCCAAGTTTGATTCCCTAGGACTTGTGTAAGCCAGATGCACAAGGCAGTGCATGCGTCCGGAGTTTTTTTTTTTTTTTTTTTTTTTTTTTTTTTTTTTTTTGCAGTGGCTACAAGCCCTGATGTGCCTGTTCTCTCTCTCTCTGTCTTTTCCTCTTTCTCTTAAATTAATTAATTAATTAATTATAATGATAATAATAATAATCTTAAATGAGGAAAAACCTAAAGAATTACTATTAGGGTTTGGAACAAGACAGGGTGCCCAGTCTCATCATTACTTTTCAACATAGTACTTGAAGTTTTAGATCAAGCAATAGGACAACAGAAACAAAGAAAATTGGTCAGGTAGAACTCAAACTAGCCTTATTTGTAGATGACATGATTTTATATACAAGTGACCCAAAATATTCCACCAGCATGCATCTGGAGTTCATTTGCAGTGCTCTGGCATGCCCATTTTCATCTTCTCTGTTCCCTCTCTCTCTCTCTCTCTCTCTCTGATTTCAAATAGATAAATAAATAAAAAAATATTTTTGTTTGTTTTGTTTGTTTTGTTTTTTGAGGTAGGGTCTCACTCTAGCCCAGGGTCTCACTCTAGCCCAGGCTGACCTGGAATTCACTATGTAGTCTCAGGTTGGCCTCAAACTCATGGTGATCCTCCTACTTCTGCCTCCCAAGTGCTGAGATTAAAGGTGTGTGATACCACACCCGGCTTAAAAATATTTTTAAAAAATAACTAAAAACTTTTAAAGGTGATAAATTCTTTTAATAAAGTGGCAGGATACAAAATCAATATACAAAAATCAGACCTGAAGTTACAGATTGACTAATTTAACAATCTATCAAGATGAAGAGAAATCCAAATAATATCCATGATACTTGATTTGATCCTTTCTTTAGCTATATATACTAATTTACATTATTTAATCTTTGCCCATTTTTACTTTTATGACTATTAGAAATCAAATCCTTTCATGCTTAACAAAGACTGGCTGCATGAACTGGGCATGGTAAGAACATGCCTCTAATGTCAGCATGCAGTGCACGAGGATAGGCAGGAGGATTGAGTTTGAGGTCAGGTGTGTGAATATAGTTCAGTGGTTAAAGACATTAGCTTGCACGGCCTGACAGCCAGGGTTCACTGGGTTCATTTCCCCCATACTCATATAAAGCTAGATGCAAAAAGTGGCATAGGTGTCTGGAATTAGTTTGCAGTTGCAAGAGGCCCTTACATGCCTATCCTCTCTCATTCTCTATCATAAGTAAGTAAGTAAATAAATAAGAAAGTACATAAATAAATAAATAGAAAGAGTTTGAGGTCAGCCTTAGCTTCATGGCAAAGTAAGTTTCAGGCAACCTAGTTAGGAGACTCTGTCTCAAAAAGTCAAATAGTGGCTATTTGGGGCAAGGAAAATGAAAGGCTACATGAAGGAAAGGGAAGATATTAAAGAGCTATAGGGAAATATCATTCTGCTCAGGTGGGGAAAGCTTCTAGGATATATTTGACAAAGCCAAAACTATTACTGACAGTCTCACTGTACATAGCAGGTGGTGTGCACAGAGGGGTGTTACTGGCCTCAGCGTATGTTAAACATGATGGAAGGAGAGCCAATGCCATAAAGAATTATCACAGCCAAGTGTCAAGGAAAACTGGACTTAAACGCTGAGCCTTAGATGAAATATTCAGAAAAAATAGTGAGTCTGTCTTGTTTGTTTTGATCTGGATTTCTGTTATGTTGAAAAATCAGTTCCCATCAGTCCTGTGCCCATCCAGCATCTGGACTGAATGTCTTCTGAAGGAGACATCTTAATCTGTAAAGACCTTTATTCTTGTGATTGGATTTTAAATCCTGCGCAAGTTAAAGATATGTCCTTTTATATATTAAACATGAACATGGTTTGTTTCTTACAGCAGGGATTTCTTCCTCATTCACTACCTGTCAAAGGCACTTACTGTTTCTCATAAGATTTCCTGATTCTCCAGACTCAAAGTGATGCTTGAGTGCTTTCTTTGAATTAGCAGATTTTTGAGAGTGTATGTGAGACAAGTAATGAAGTTAGAAAGTAATTTAAATCTAAAAAGAACTCAATTAATGATGTTTATGTAAAAGGAAAATGGTTTGGAAGATACTATTCTTTTATAAAAATTAGTTTTATCATGTCTGTGAAATATATATATATATATATATATATATATATATATATATATTACTTTTGCCTTCAAATATATGTGTAATTCATTGCATAATAATATATTGAATACAGCAAACATTTATTTAGTGTCCAATATTTGTAAGGAGCAACAGTTCTACATTTTTCAACATCTTTAGATAGTAAATATTTAACAGCCAAGATAATTGTTTATGTGAATACATTATATATAATATACAGCACACAGAGAGACTGGCTCCCTTCTTTGAACTTAGTTGTGGACAGCATATAAGGAGATGACAAGTTTATAGTGCCACTAGTGTTGTACTTCTTAATGTAAAAGAATTGACTGGGGTTGGGGAGATGACACAGTGGTTAAGGCTCTTCCCTGGAAAACCCAATAACCCAGGTTTGATCCCCAAATACCCACATAAAGCCAGATGCACAAAGTGTCACATGTATCCAGAGTTTGTTGGCAATGGCTAGAGGCCCTGGCATGCCCATTCTCTGTCTCTGTTTCTCTTTTCCTGTCACTCTCTGCTTGAAAATAAATAAATATTAAATTTAAAAAGAATTGATTAATTTCTTATCAGATTGTATATTTGTATTCATTAATGCAGGACTTATCCTGAATATTATACAATTATTATGTGATACATAAAAATACATAGAAGAGGCATATATCTTGTATTTGTAAAATCAATAAGACAATATAAGGTGTGTGAGAATTGGTCTAGTAGACTTGGAAGTTGGCATTTTAGGTGCCCTAGGATCACCATCAAGACATATAATATCGAGGATTGGTGTACCATTTGGAAATGTGAAGGAAATGATGATTATCCCCAACACTTACCAAACACTGAGGAAGAATCTGGCAGTATCTTGCCTGTGGCATAAACAACAAGGGATGTATGCGTCACCATTCCATTTCAAGAAGCAAGCTGGCTGGAGGAAAGATACCATTCAGGGATGATGGCTCCCAGAGTAAAAGCTCCAGAAATGCATGCCATCTCATTAGTTTGTGCTGGTAAAAGACTGTCAAGAGCTGTCATCCCTGCAATGTCTCGTTCTGCTTCTTGACAGTGCAGTGTGTGTGTGTTTATTTTTGTTTATTCCATTACATTGCATTAGGACTGAGATCCAACTTCTTTTCAGTTTATTTTGGTAAGGTGTCTATGAGAGTCATGAGATGAGATCTCTTGGGAAGTGAAGTAAACTGACCTGCAGTTGGTATTTAGGGAAATTGACTAGCTGAGAGATATAGTGGTACATTCATATGCCAAAAGTGTTTGTCTGATGTAATTGAGTCAGGCAGACCTGGGTGTCAGGCAAAATGAACCCCTAGTCACTGGAATCTTGGTCACTAAGACAAGGAAAAAAGAAAGAAAGAAAGAAAGAAAGAAAGAAAGAAAGAAAGAAAGAAAGAAAGAAGGAAGGAAGGAAGGAAGGAAGGAAGGAAGGAAGGAAGGAAGGAAGGAAGGAAGGAAGGAAGGAGAGAGAGAGAGAGAGAAAGAGAGAAAGAGAGAGAGAAAGAGGGAGGGAAGGAGGGAGGAAGGGAGGGAGGGAGGGAGGGAAGGAAGGAAGGAAGGAAGGAAGGAAGGAAGGAAGGAAGGAAGGAAGGAAGGAAAGAAGGAAGGAAGGAAGAACTTCATTCAATTACTAGTCTTAGCATAAGTTCTGTATGGCAGAATTTTCTGAGTTTCAGTTCTAAGAGCTATCAATATCAACATATTAGTAGGAGTAAGGAGAATATTGGAATCATGCCATCCTCTCTCAATCCAGCAGGAGATTTGGCTGGTTCTCAGAGTCTTGGTGACCATGGGGTTGTAGCATTCAGCATTACAGTACAGGAACAGAGCAGCCCAACTCTTACTGGAGAGGAGGTGGTGGGTGGAACCGGAAGGGAGCTAGCTCTCAGAATGTTGGAAATGGAGACTCAAAAATACAGGGTGTGTTGCTGGTTCAATGGTACAAGCCATCTGAGTCACCTCCACAGTGTCATGGCCATTAACAAAACTGGATTAAGCGTGGTGCCAGCTCTTTTCGCTAAGCGTCTGGGGGCTTTGGCTTTGGTTGAGTCTAGTCTCCGGTTCCCTCAGAGATGAAGTGGGCAGGTATCTGGATACAGAGGCGTCTCCCAGGTATTATTACCCTTTCTTGGAAACTAGAAATGGGACTGAAGACGACAGCTCAAAGGCTGGGTGGCCCTCCTAGTAAGTGCTAGCGAGATGCCCCAGGGAACACTGTGAGTACAACACAGTACATTTCCTTATGTTCATTGGTCAGGGGCGGGGGAGGGGGTGCAGGCTCATGTTTCTGTTTTAGAGACAACTGTATTGATCTGTAGCAGTGCTTCAATGTTGCCTGAGTAGTGCGCACAGCTCCCTGGAGCAGATCTTCTTTTGTGAATGTAGCCAACCTGTTCAAAGAGCCTTCTAGTAATTCTTCCACAGTGCATAGTCTTTCCACAACAAGTCTTCTGATACAGCTAGACAAATTTGCTTGAAGATTTAAATAATCCTTGCTTAATAATTTCGAGTTGTGTTAATATATATACAGCCTATCTTTTCTAAAATTTAGCAAGAAGCCACTCTGCTCCTTTGTCAATTTGGAGAGATAGAAAAGTGCTTGTACACATGTGCCATCAAACACTGTTTTAGCAGTTCATGTACACGCCAGAACTTTTTTCCTGACTGAAAATACTTCTTAATTGTTTGCCATCACACACAGAAAACAGTATATTGGAAATTTATGAGTTACAGATTTTTTAATCCTAGATACAACTTTTGTGTGAGTTAAACAAATGATGATTACTGTGATGTTTGTAAAGTATATGTGTAATAAAACATACAGGGTAAATTTATTACATGAGAAATCTATTTTGAATAGGAATAAGGACTTTCCTTTATTGTATTAGTATATGGAGATTGGTTTTAAAGAGTTAATATACTTTCACAGAAAATTTTCTAGAAAACCAAGGCAGAATGAGAAAGGTAGCAGTCCTGTGCAGTTTGAAAACTGTACATGCATCTTGTGGAGTCCAGTAACTTCACACTCCACAGCATTTACTGCTAGCATCTTGAATATTAAAATCTAATTACAACTGCCTGGTGAGTATGCTTGACCCTGAAATTCATGGAATTATTTTCTAATAGAATCTTCAAATTTATATGAATAGTACTTATTAAATTGAATAACATGAGAATTGAAGAAGGCATTATATTTCTTTTAAAGTAAGTATTCATTGAGTAGGATGAATAAAGTATGTTTTTTACTTTTAAAATGATGAACAATAGAATAATTAAGGAAAAGTGACCTAAGCCATTTTCCTGTTTTAAGCATCTAATGATTTTTCAGTTTGAAAAGTAAAATTCTCACCTGTCTTGCTCTTTGACTCTCTTTCTCTTCAACATAGCAAAAAGAGGCAGTAAAAACTTCTTTCTCCTTTTAATTTCTTTGCCTTGTCTTCTCTTGTCTATGTTTCAAATTCAAGATCTGCATAGAGAACTTTTGACAGAATGCTGATTTGCTCATCTGGTTTGAAGCCCGGACAGAAATCTGGTTGCGTTAGTTGTTGATAATGATAATGCTTTTTGAATTTCATTCTATAAAGAAAATCCTGTTTTATATTTTTGTAGTTTTTGTTCCTACTAAAAATGTACTTTTTTCTAGTCATTTAAAGGTATTAGAGGATAGATAAAATTTTATTTTTGCCTTATTTATAATTATTATCTAGATTTCCACAAATATATATGTTTAGGTTCATTACCTATATTTATGTGTTGCACTGCTAAGCAAAATGAAGCATTTAAAATATTTTAATACTACCTTATTTGTTTGAGATGGGTCCTTGCTATGTAGCACAGGACAGACTAGCTTCTGCCTCCCAAGTATTGAAGCTGCAGGTGGGTGTCATCATGTCTACCTACCTTTGGAGCTGTCTTTAACAATGGACACACAATTGCTTTTCATATGTTTGGGATTATGCTTTTTTCCAGGTATGCTTTAATCATTTATCCATTTACTTTGTAGATGACAAACATATGAAGATATGCGGTCCTATGGCATGTTCTATTTGACTTCAGTACATGCATGAATAAAATGTCTGCCTGAAAGCTATTCCAGGTGATTTAGAGCTCTTTGTAAATCTCTGTCACACATTAGGTTTAGTATTAGACTTTGTTTAGATGTACCATAATTAACTTGGCTAGTTGATTGTTTGAAATCTAATGGAAGAAATAGGTTTATGCAATTTTTCATAAAAGTGCCAGTCTCATAAGGGAGGGTTTTCAGTGCCATTGCTGACCAGCAGTGTAGGAGAGTCACAAGTTAGGACTTCGTATACCGTAGTTGTGGCACGCATGAGTAAGCACAGGATGAACTTGTGATGTGAATTGTTCTGATCAGACTGTATTAAAAACATTAGTACCTTAAAAATGGCTGCCTAAGAACAGAAAGAGTCCAACAACTATTAGAATAGAAATTATGTAAGCTTTTCCATTAGGAACAGGATTCATTCTTTAGGGTTTGCTTCTTGCTATAATTATGCTAATAACACAGATCAGATCTACCCTCTTAACAAATTTTTAAGTGTACATTGTATTCTTCTCAACTGTTGGTATGATTCATCAGATCTCTGAAACTTGTTCAATTTGCTTGGCCATCTTAGTGTGTATGTGCGGTAATTAGTAACTCTCCATTTTCCTCTAAGATTAACTCTTCACAATGATCTCTCTCTTATATCATGGATTTTGATTAGTTTTAGATACCTCATATAAGTGGAATTGGGTGGTAATGCATTCTGTGCCTGGAGAATTTCTGAAGCATAACATTGCTCAGGCTCATTCATATTGTTGGACATGGAAGAACTTCCTTTTTATTGATGAATAGTTTTTAAATACCACATTGTATGCATTCATCTTTCAATCAACAGCTAGCATACTCTCATTTTGGCTCCAGTAAAGAATTGCACATTGAACTTACTGGTGTAAAAATTCTTCAGCCCAATCTTGAATTGGCTTCCAGATTCATGGATGGATGTTGACATTGGTCTCATTTGGGTCTAAGCAAAACTTCTTTTTGTGACAGTTTGAAAGATTTCTATTGAAAGAATTACTGACATTCTTATGCTGATCCCTTGTGGGGACATTTCTATGTTCTCTTGTTGCTTTTAAAATTTCCTCCTTTGTTTTGACTTTTGATAATTTAACATAAGGTACCTGAGTAAAAATTTTTGAGTTTGTCTTTATAAATGCTGGCTTTCTTGGGTCCAGACTGTTTCATTCTTCAGTCTTGGAAATTATTATGCAAATATTTCTTTGACAAACATTTCTTGTAATGATCTCTGTTCTAATTTACAGACATCCATAATGATTATATTGGCTTGCTTAATAATATATCTAAGTCTAGCTATATTTTATTCCCTGATCTTCTATGAATGTCATATCCATTGGCCTTTACTTAAGCATGCTGAGTTGTTCTTTTGCACGATATAAAGCCTGCCACTGAACCCCATTCCTAAAATTTTCTGGTCTATTATGTTTATCAGCTCCATGACTTCTATTTGGAACTTTTTAATAATTTAGTTCATTGTAAGTATCTTGTTATTGTGATCTCAGTTAATAGGTTTATAAGAGCTACTTGAATTCTGTCATGTACCTCATATAACTACATTGTATTGAGGTTTCTCATGACTTACCTTGTTTTGCTGTTCAAAAAATGTTTGCCTGATTCCATTATTTAATTCATTAGCTCACTTAATGAATGTCTTATTTAGTTATTTGTTTAATCTTTTGAGCTCTTTATAGATCCTACATATGAATCATTGTCAAATGTATAATTAATACTGACTCTTTCCTATTCTGTAGACTGTATCTTCAAGTTGTTCTTTGTTTCCCATGCTATGCTTAAGTTTTTGAATTTAATGAACCCTCATTTGTCAACTTCCGAGATAATATTCTGTGCTTTTAGCATCCTTCTCAGAAAGTCCATATTGAAGCCAGTATCTTGAAATGATTTGCCTATATACAAATATCTCAAATATTTGGAATCTATATAAATTATTTTCTAGAAGTAGACATTTTACAAAATATCACATTTTTGGTGTAATGTTTTATTTTGAAGGATAGCTATGGATTTTCCCCATGTAACATTTCCCAAGACAAGTTTTTCTCTTGTAGGTTAGTAACAATTCTTACTGGTCAGATAAAAATTTTCTAGGCAAAATGCTATACTTCATTTGTGGCACTGATGCCGTTTATCTTGGCTATTTGGAGTAAAATGAAGATTATATAAAGAAAATGTTAGATATATCACATATCCTCATCATTCCACCTGGGGTGTATGCATTTGTAATTTTGCGCTAAGAAGTCACTCATGCTGTGCTATGAAGTAGCTTAGTACTTCTTGTTCTCACTGGTTCATGGGTGATATTTTATCAGTGCATTCTTCTTTATTTTAGGAGATCTTCCTTGAAGTGATATTAGAATATCTCAGGAATAGCACAGTTGTCAGATATTTGTGCAATGTTGATTGATGTGATATTGAGTAGTAACGTATATGGTAAGAATACTTTATCTTTTCAAAAGAACTAGCACATAGAATGTTTCATATTTAATGCAAATTATATTATAAAGCAGCATAAAAATCTGGTTGAAAAATGATTTTGCAAACCATTGTTTTTATGTGTGAACATCAAATTGTAAGCTAAACTGTGCCCTAAATAAATTTAGTGGTCAAGACAAGAGTAGAATTTCAGGAAGGTGCTGGAGCGATGACTTAGCACTTAAGACGTGCTTAAGGTGCTTGCCTACAAAGGCTAATGACCTGAGTTCTATTCTCCAGTACCCTCATAAAGCCAGATGCAGAAACTGGCACATGCATCTGGAGTTCATTTGTAGTGGCTGGAGGCCCTGGCACCCCCATTCTCTCTGTTATCTTCTCTCTATTTCTTGGTCCTTGGAAATACATAAAATATTTTAATTTATTTATTTTTATTAGTTATGTACATAATGTGAATACATTCATGTTGGTGCAATCATTAGCTCCTCCCTGTCCTCCCCCCTCTGAAGGGACTCTCTTCATTGGGAAATGTGGGTCATGCACTATGGGGATAGCCATCAGTTATGGGGAAGAGGCAATATCTCTGGGCATAATGACCCAACTTGTGGCTCTAGCAATCTTTTTGCACCCTCTTCCATGAATTTCCCTGAGCCATGTTGGGTTTGTTTTAGGTCTGCTTGAGCGATGAGGTCTTGGAAGCATCTGTGTCTCTGGATCTCTGGTTTGGTAGGAGTTGAATGTTCTCTGTGTCTATCTCCTTCACCCTTGTGTTGGTACCGGGTTCACCAAGAAATCAGAACTGTTGCTCATTTCCCCGATTACTCTATGGTTTCACCTGCAGCCCTGGTGAGGTGTGATGGGCTGATTCTCTCCTCAGGTTCAGCATCCATCTGAAAAAGAGAAGCAAATTCTCCAGCAGAGAGTGAGGTCAGTACAAGATACATGGACATCCACTGTTATTTTGGAGAGAATTTAATAGGGGTAGGCCCTCTTTTATCCCACTATTGGTTGGACCTTGATATTGGAGAGTGGGCTCATTTTTGGATATGGTTCCAACTTGTTTCCCTGTTCCAGGTATGAGTTCCATTCCACTGAGCAGATCCGTTAGCCAAATCAAGAGCACTTGGTAACCCACCATGGCTGTGTGCCACTTTTGCACTTGTGTGAGCATCACATCAAGTTGTTTGTTGCTGAGTAGCTTAGACCATGAGTTACTTGGACAGATGTTGGTTATTTTCCCCCAGTTGCTCATGAAGCACCTTCTGGCACTAGACAGGCTAACTGTCTGGGAACTGACTCTCTTCCAGATTCCAGCCAGGTCACTCCATGTTAAGTACCATATGGTGTCTTTGGTTGTAGGGTCTTAACATTAACCTTTGGTGGGTCATCAAGTACTCTGACAGAAGTCTGCCTTCTTTTGGGAAACCTTGTAGTAGGTCTCTCTGATCAAGAGTTCATTGTGGAAGTTAACCACATGCTGGTATTGGGAGTTACAGGTCAGCACCAAGGGAAAGGAAGGAAAAGATAGGTAATATAAAAAACAAAGAGAGAGAGAGAGAGAGAATTGGCAGAAGATTAAGGTTAGTCTTCATTATATATAGTTTTTTTTTCGTGGTAAGATCTTACTCTAGCTCAGGCTAACCTGGAATTCACTATGTAGTCTCAGGGTGGCCTCGAACTCACAGCGATCCTCTTACCTCTGCCTCCGGAATGCTGGGATTAAAGGCGTGGACTACCATGCCCAGCTCTTCATCATATTTTTAAGAAAGAATTTCAGGAACTATCAGTGAAGCAGCTAATATTAATATAACATTATGATTCATAATCTTGATAGTATCCTAGTTACTAAATATCAAGTCCATGGAACCTTGGTAGTTATATGACTAGAATAAAGATCAGACTAAAGGGAAATAGATTAAAGGGCCAGGAAATGTTTTCAAACTATTTAGTTAGGATTTAGTCAGTACTGCTTATAAATAAGGCCATATGAATGTATGTTTATATGAGTGTATATGTGTGTGTGTGTGTATATAATAAAATAGACCTGAGAGAAAGACTTTTAGAAATAATTACAAAAATATTTGATAATAATAGTTTTATTATTATTTATTGGAGAATATGGCAGGGGATGGAGCTCAATTTTTTGCTTAAAATGATTGGGCATAAAATGTTTTTTTTTGTTTTGATTTGAAGTATTTACATTTCTAATTATTTGCCTTGCTCCCATGATAAAGAATATGTTGGAGGTGGGAGGTGGATTAAATACAGTACTTATTTTAAAAATATCAAATTGTAAATGATTTACATTTGGTTTAAGGAGGAAAATATTTTATAAAATACTATGTAAGTAGGTACAATTAAAAAGCTAGTATATATTTTCACACTATTCTCAGGATATCAGATGAAGGTCAGTAGCACACAGTTCCCTCTAGCTAAGCAAAACACAAAGCAGGTCTCCTATGTGATGTATCTGAGACATTTGATAGCATCTTTCTCAATGCTTTGGACCATTCAGGAAGTAAGCAGCAGATCAAAATGGTCAGCAGCATATCACACATTTGATTATCCAATATGACAAAAGTCGACCTGAACATCCTTCACTCTTGAGCTCTAGGCTGGTTTCAGTATCATTTGTATGATCCTATATCAACATCATCATGTTTCACTTTATGTTCTATGGCTTTATTCAGCCTCCTTGATGGAATGTACTCTACTCTTATGTCATTTGATTTCTCTGTAAGAGCCCTAATCTCTCAGGATGAGATGGCCATACCTTAGGAAATGTAACCACACAAATGGAATGTGTTTCTCTTTCTCTGCAAGATACAACATTGTAGATGGTTTTTGAATTGAAGATTATTTTTCAAGGGAGGTCTTTTCAAGGTCAGTGTATTTTCTTTCCTTCTTATTTTCCAGAGGTACATATTGAACTATGGGGATGGATAAGATGCAATCACTCGAATAGATATCTGTTACAGGGTCAGAGGATCAATAGTCTTTTCTTTCACATCTTGTTCTATAATTGATACTCTCTTTAATTTATATTTATGCAATTTAAAAAGATAGAGTAGGTCTAAAAATACACACCTTGAAGAAGTATAAAATGAATTTGTAAATCAGTAAAAGGGGAAATTACATCCAGAAATTACAATGAAGCTGAATATGAGAGGCACTCAGTAAATTGAGATATTTGTAAATATAACTTTATTTTTCTAGTTTTGAAAGGTGAGGCAAAACAAATGGTTATATGAGTGGAAGTAGTCACATTGTTAATGGTAACTATTTTTTCTGATTCTTGTCTTATTTTTCTATTTGTTATTTGAATATTTTATTTATATTATTTATTTATTTATTTTTGTTTTTTCAAGGTTGGGTCTCACTCTAGCCCAGGCTGACCTGTAATTCACTATGGAGTCTTTGGCTAGCCTTAAAATCATATTGATTCTTTTACCTTTGCCTCCCCAAATGGTGAGATTAAAGGCAGGTGCCACCATACCTGGTATTCTTTGGATTTTTTTTGATTTTTATCAACAACTTCTTTAATTGTAGACAATATCCCATGTTATTTCCCTCCCTCCCCCCACTTTCCCCTTTGAAACTTCACTCTCCATCATATCCCCTCCTCCTCTCAATCAGTCTCTCTTTTCAGTTTGATATCATGATCTTTTCTTCCTATTATGCTGGTCTTATGTAGGTAGTGTCAGGCACTGTGAAGTCATGGTTATCCAGGCCATTTTGGGTCTGGAAGAGCATGTTGTAAGGAGTCCTATTCTTCCTTTGGCTCTTACATTCTTTCCACCCCCTCTTCCACAATGGACCCTGAGCCTTGGAAGATAGGTTTGAGATGTTTCAGTGCTGAGCACTCCTTTGTCACTTCTTCTCAGCACCACGGTGCCTTCTGAATCATTCCAAGGTTGCTACTATCTGAAAGGAGAAGATTCTCTAACCAAAAGTGAGAGTAGCATTAATATATGGGTGTGGACATTAAGAGAAGTGCTCACTGGGCAGTTTGGTGAGTATAGTATATACATTTAGCAAGATACCAGCAGGCATTAAACCCTTAGGGCTCATGAATACCCCTGTCATACATTTTCAGTATCAGGGATGTGTTCCCTCCCATGGAGTGGGCCTCGAGTCCAATTAGAGAGCAGTCGGTTTCCCCCATAACAAACATGCCACTATTGCACCTGTTGGCTCATTTGGCCTGGCTGGCCAAATTTAAAGCTTGCAGTGTTCACTGTGAGTGCCTTCAATTGTGTTTTCTCTCTTCCATTGAACTGCATGCAGCATAGTTTTTTCCTACTTTTTGTCAGCTGGTCCTCATGGAGGAGGCTTTCAGCTCAGCTCCAGTAGGTTTTCTCAGTGAACTTGCCACCCAAGTATGTGGAGTCTTCAGCAACAGGGTCTTACCATCTATTCCTGGTGGGAAATCAAGGGCCTTGGCAATGGCCTATAATGTTTTGGGTTCTTTGGATTTTTTTTAAACTCTTTTTATTGACAACTTCCATAATTATAGAAAATAAGCCATGAAAATTCCTTCCCCTCTCCAACTTTCCCCTTCACAAATCCATTCTTCATCATATCCTTTCCTCCTCTCAGTTAGTTGCTTTTTTTTTTTTTTGATGTCATTATATTTCCCTCTTATTATAAGGGTCTTTTGTAGGTAGTACCAAGCACTGGGAGGTCATGGATATCCAAGTCTGGAAGATTGCATTGTAAGCAGTCCCACCCTTCCTTTGGCTCTTACATTCTTTCTGCCACCTCTTCGCAATTGACCCTGAGCCTTAGAAGGTGTGATAGAGGTGTTTCAGTGCTGAGCACTCCTCTGTTACTTGTTCTTAGCACTATGGTGCCTTTTCAGCCATCACAGTGGTCACCACCATCTGCACAGAGAAGCTTCTCTAACCAAAAGTGAGAGTAGCGTTAATATATCATAGGTTTTTGACTAGGTTTTCAGTGACAGGCATGTATTCCCTCCCATGGAGTGGGTCTTCCATCCAATTAGAGAGCAGTTGGTTTCCCCCATAACAGACATGCCACTATTGCACCCATTGGATTATTTAGTCTGGATGGCCAAAATTAAGGCTTGCAGTGTCCATTGTTGTTTATCTCCAGTGATAACTTTTGTCTCCCATAAGGCTCCCTGCAGTGTAACTTTTTCCAGCTTTTAGTCAGCTGCTCTACAGGAAGGAGGTTTTCAGTTCAGTTTCAGCTTGATTTTCCAGTGACCTGAAGCCTAAGCATGTGGAGTCTTCAGCAATAGGGTCTTGTCACCTATTCCTGTTGAAAAACCAAGAGCCTTGGCAATGGTCTATAATTTTTTTGAGAGCATCAGGTACCTCCCTGGCCAACAGCTGCCTGGAAAATATCCCATCCCTGGTAATGAAATTTTTCTAATAACAATCTATGACTTCTGAGTACACCATTGTCTAAAAAAGTAGGTTTCCATTTGGCTTATTCATACCACCTTAAATTTTAATAAACCCTCTCCTACCCTTCATTTACTCAGTCTCTTCCCCTGATCTTACTTAGGCCACTCCACTGCCAATAATCTGTTCATCTACTTACCTATATACAATACCATCCCTTAAGTCCTTCCTCTCCCTTACATCCCCTCTCTGGCTTACTGGTCTCTGCTACTGAGTTTTACTTCCACTCACATATAAGTCTAACCATTTGTAACTAGGATCCACATATGAGAGAGAATATGCCACATTTGGATAATTTTTCAAGAGAAAAAATGTTTATTCATTATTACCAGTCTTCATATGTTATTCTCACAGGGCCTCTGTGATGAAATTATGAACATCCTCAACATTACCTATCCAGTGAAAATTATAACAATTACTGTGGGCAGTTTTCTTATTATCTGCATGTCTTGTGAGCATGTGAGTGGCAACAGCATGAGATTCCACACAAAGCTCTCACATGATGGCATGGAAGTGGTGCTCACTAAAGTTTGGGTCTGCAGTCATTAGAGTTTTGTTCTTAGGATAGAATATTAGAGTATATGGAGCAGAAATTATCGAATGTCCTCTACAGACCAGAGTACATGTGTTGGTTTTGTGGGTCATATGTTCTCTATCAAAACCACTCAATCCTCACTTGGTAGCATGAAGACATCATAGTTATGTATAATTGGATGGGTGTAGCAGTTATCAATAATGTTTTGCATTATCAATTGGTCAATGAGCTATATTTGTATATAAACCATAGTTTATCAACTGATATAGTTGTGGTGATTTGAAAGTGAATGTATGCCCCCCATAACCTCAGGGATTTTTGTTTAGGTTAGGCTTCCTACTTAAGTCTACACCAACCCACTGGAGAAGGGGGTCAATGTAGGCAGATCTCCAGTCCAATCCTAAGGTGTATTCAGAATCAGTTTGATCTCTGGCTGTTTATGTCTGCTGGCTATCAGTAGTATCTCTCAGCCCAAGGTAATTTGGCTCTGACTTGCAACATTCCATCTCTCTGTCATCACAGGAGTTGTATCAGTCCATTCAGCCTTGCTGGAAGTAGGTTTAACAGATGCATTGCTTTTCTGGGAACTTTGTTTCACAATATCCTAGATACATTAATGAAAGAAAGAAAAATAATGCTGTTCATAGACCTGTACCTGCTGCACATTCACAACAAAATCTCATACTCATTCAAAAGCTTTTATCATCATGTAATGAATGAGAAGAATATCCATGACCTATTCCTAAGCCTGGATAAAGAACAAAGTTTCACGTCGCAATCTTGATAATGATCTTGTGAAGCTGAATAAAAATTCATCTCTCACATTACAGACTATCCTGTGATGCAAACAAAGCTCTCTAGAGTGTTCTAATTGTTCCTATATATGAGCTGATGCAAAACCAAAATATTACAAACATCAGGGCTATGTTAATTGCATTTTAAGACCAAGTTAATTCCTTAATCACTGTTATATTTCAGTCTGGAGAGATGGCTTAGTGTTTAAGGCACTTGCCTGTGAATCCCAAGGACCCCTGTTCAACTCCCCAGATCCCACTTAAGCCAGATGCACAAGGTGACATAAGTGCAAGGTGGCACATGTGCACAAGGTGGCGCACACTTGTGGAATTCTATTTCAGTGCCTGAGGGCCCTGGAATGCCAATTCTCTCTCTCTCTCCCTTTCTCTCTCTCTCTCCCTTTCTCTCTCTCTCTTCAAAAAAGAAATATTTAAAGGCAAATTGTAAGACTCTGTTTAATTGGATCCAGTTGTTTTCATGATGCAGAGTACAGTGTCATTGATGTCACTGCCATTTAAGAACAACAGTCTAAGTCCCCATGTACGATAGTGTTACTCTTTTCTTTTCTCAGGAGGCAGCTATGGTGCTGTTATACTGGCTTGGTCAGAAAATATTCATATTTCAATTTATTTTTAAATAAAAATACATACTAACCTCATTTTTTACTTTTTGGTGACTACAAAATGTTTGAATTGAACTGACATATGAGGAAAGATGTTTCATTTTTATTTATATTGTGCGGAGATGTTTTATCTCTCTGTTTTTCTATCAGCACATGCAGCTCCATGGTTCTTATGCAATATCTAGTAGTTATCTCAATATATCACCTACTGAACGTGATTTATGAGGGCTATATGAATTATTGTATTTGCAGGTACAAGACAGCACTTCTATAAAAGAGTGATAGGGACAGGAATGATATAATGTATACAGAAATTTAAAATGAAAAATTCAGTACTTACTATGAATAATTATTCTTTTATTTAACATAACTATTTTTACAAAGTATTAGTTATTTGGCCCAAATCTTTGCACAGTAGAAATAAAAAGTGTTACCCAAGTCAAGCGTGTAGATTTTCAATGATGTCTTATTTTTATAAAGGTTCATTTCTTACCTTGTGAGCTGTAACAGAAAATAGAGCTAAAAATAGTATGTTTATTTTTGTGTTTCTCTTTGAATAAAATTGCTTCCTGTTTGGCTCCCTTATGCATCACTGCTCTGTGAGTCAAGATATGCAGGTGTTATTTGCTTTGGAAATAAGAAGGTGGAGGAGATGAGTCTGATTTTCATCATTACCTACAGTTTGCAACTCTTTTGGTCTTCAACAACATTACCTTTTATTCTACACTCCCACCATTCCTTCAGCTAACAACATGGACTCCAGTATGTATTTATTCACATGACATATAATAGTCACCTTTGCTTCTCTTTCATCCCATCACTAGAACATTTATAAATTTTGATCTATCTTGGAGCAAAGCAGACAATACTTATTTGAACATAATTGAATGATAAGTCATTCTATCTTTTAACTATAAGCATTTTTTAACCTGTTGGGTCATAAATTCTAATTGTAAATATTAATGTCTATATATAATATATAAAATGTCTTTTTTTTTTTTTTTTTTTTGGTTTTTCAAGGTAGGGTCTCACTCTGGCCCAGGCTGACCTGGAATTAACTATGTAGTCTCAGGGTGGCCTTGAACTCACAGTGATCCACCTACCTCTGCCTCCCGAGTGCTGGGATTAAAGGTGCGCGCCACCACGCCCGGCTTTAAAATGTCCATTCTTTATAAAGACAAAGAGGGCTGGAGAGATGGCTTAGCGGTTAAGGCGCCTGCCTGCTAAGCCTAAGAACCCGGTTCCAATCTCCAGGTCCCACGTTTAGCCAGATGCAAAGTGACTCAAGGGTGCAATGCCTCACTTGACCATAAGGGGGCGCACACATCTGGATTTCGTTCACAGCAGTTGAGAGACTGCTGGCATGCCCATTCTCTATCTGTCTCCCTCTCCCTCTCTGTCTGTCTCTCTCTTTGTCTCTCTCCAAAAATAAATAAAATTTTTTAATTTTTTTTTAAAAGACAGATATGCAAATGCATATTTTTTTTTCCTTTTCTTTTTTTTTTTTTTCTTTTCAAGGTAGAGTTTCACTCTCGTCCAGGCTGACCTGAAATTCTCTATGTAGTCTCAGGGTGGCCTTTAACTTATTGTGATCCCCCTACCTCTGCCTCCTAAGTGTTGGGATTAAAGGCGTGTGCCACCACCCTTCATATAGCTTACAACTCATCTTTCTCCCTTCCTCATCCAAGGTTTGTATATACATGTGTATAAGTCTGTACCTGCACATGTAAATCAGGGCACACCATGGAAATGGGATGTTTCTTTTACCTGCATGATAGCATTACCTGCACTGTTGACTTCTCTGTGCTTTGTTTTCTTCTATAGGTCTCAAATTACCTTTTAAAATATGTAGTCATAACCCATCAATTTTAAATGCCTCCATATTTTCAGAAAGCAAATACAGTTCAGATGACTAACAGCATGGTGGGGAAAAGTATGGGCTGATAAAAATTAAATGGTGATTCCCTATCACAGCCACCCTTTCAAAATGACCAGGTATTGTGATGAAAATCCAGCATAATGCCATATTTCTATTAATTAAATTTCATAATAGAGACAGATACAATGTGCTTTCCAGGTCACAGACTATCTATACTATACTTCAGTAAGCTCCAGCAATTTTAAAGACAGTTAAAGTTCTAGAATCTTTTACAGAAGGTGGGAGCATTATGTCATTTATTGGAAAAAAAATGCTGTACATAGATTTTACCAAGAACATAAAAGAAAATCACTAGCACAAGGCTGTTTTCCTCCCCTTCTCTGAATATTCCTTCCCTTCAACTTTACCATATCCTGTGATGGAACTGAATTCTCATCTTACCCTCATACTGCAGGCTCAGGGGTAGGTGAATGTGTTGCTGAGTCTTCATTGCCACTTTTCATATAGAGGATGTTCTATTCTTCTACAATCTTGTAAAAATACTCATTCTATCCTAGTCTCCTTTAGGCCCCATGGGCCTGGAAGGATTTAGCTCTTGTCTCATATTTCAGGATTTTTCACTTTCTTGATGACCACACGTGCTCTCATAATTGGTTACTTAACACGATAGTAGACAATTCATCTAATTACCTGGCTTCATAGAAGAGCCTCATTTACCCACTATCCTAAAATGGGTTTTTATTCCACTATAATTCTGGCACTCATTTCCTGATAAGATCCTTCAATTGCTCCATCTCCTCCATCTCAAACTTCCAAGGGCCCATTCCCATTTCTGTCCTTCTATTTTGTTCTCACACTCCGCCATCTTCAAAAATACCTCAGCCACAACAGGAATCTTTTTTGTTTTTATTAGTTATGTAGATAGTGTGTATATAGTCATGCTGGTACCATCATTAGCCTCCTCACTGTCCTCCCCCCACTGAAGGGACCCTTCTTGTTGGGGAATGTGGGGTGTGCATTGTGGGGGTAGGCATCACTTATGGGGAAGAGGCAATGTCTCTGTGCATAATGTCCAAACTTGTGGCTCTAACAATCTTTCTGCCCCCTTTTCTGTGAATTTCCCTGAGCCATGTTGGGTTTGTTTTAGGTCTACTTCAGTGATGAGGTCTTGGGAACCTCTGTGTCTCTGAATATCTGGTTTGGTAGGAGTTGAGTGTTCTCTGGGTCTATCTCCACCCTTGTGTTGGTACCAGGTTCAGCAAGAAGCAGCACTCTTGCTCATTTCCCACATTACTCTATGGTTTCAGCTGGGGCCCTGGTGATGTGTGATGGGCTGATTCTCTCCTCAGGTTCTGCTGTCTTATGTGGGACCTGGACAGTTGAACCTTGGTCCTTAGGCTTCACAGGCAAACGCCTTAACCACTAAGCCATCTCTCCAGCCCACTATCTGAAAATAGAGAAGCAAATTCTACAATGGAGTGAGAAGTCAGCACCAGATAAATGGAATAACCATTATCATTTTAGAGATAATTTCATAGATTTAGGTCCTCTTATAGCCCACGATTGGCAGGAGCTTGTTACTGGAGAGCAGGAATCATCCTCAGTTCTCCCTATTTTCCTCACCTTTCAGCTACCAACTTCATTGCATTCCTCACTTATTTATGTAGCTTACATATTTTTGATTATTCAAATACCTTATTTTCCTTAGTCCTCTTTCTTTGGACAAGTAGATACTTGTCTCACTGAGAAAATTATACCTATCACAAACCTTCATATATTTTCACTACCACATTTACATATCTACATTCCAACTCTGCACAGTTTTGCTGAATTGTTCACCAGCATGTGCCAGAATCCATCTTGCTTACTGTAGGACTCTCTTCTATCAATTAAATATCCCAAGTTTTCTATTACAATGTCCATAACTAATAACTTATATACTACACTGGTTCACTGGTTATTTCTCTAAACCAAGACCAATTTCTTGTTTCAAAGGATTATTTAAGCTTTGTTTGTAAGTTCTAGGAATATATATTGTATAAATTTATTATATGTTTTCCATATATATGAGAAAAATATGTGCATCTAATATAAGCAAGTTCAAAATTATATTTAGGACATGAATGATATAAGAATGATTAGAAATTTGCCTTGAGCAGGTAAGTCTTGAATTGGATGCCTATGAATAGAGAGAGATTAGGATCTATGGAGAGAGAATTTAAAGTGACCGCTGCAACCAAGAGAACACGACAGGAATGACATTGCAGAGATATGAGTCAGCATGGTATAAGTAGGGATCATAAAATTTTGACTAAAATAGGGACTTTAAAGTATAGCTTATAAAAGCATAGGAAGCATATTGATCATAACAATTCCAGTCTGAATTAAGGAAGAGATGATTCTAGAACCCTTTTTAAAAAGTATCTACTATTTTTGAGCAGATATTGGATAATAGACCTTGAGATTCATTTCTCCTTTGGTTTTCTGTTTAGCACCTTCACATGTAAGTTTATGTGACACATTTCACTATTGTGAGAAAATGCATATTAGTGGCAATGAGACATAAGTTGGAGAAAAATCGGGGGAGGAAACTGGGTGTGTTCACAATTGCACTCAAAAATTGTGATGCATTAGAAATAATCCTGGTTTAAAGGGGAGTCTGTCAGATGGTTCTGGTTTGTTGCTTAATGTCAATGCAACTGGATTTCAGGGTCTCAATAGGAGGCAACAGGTGACATCTCTATTAGGCCTTTGAAGTGAGGAAATGGTTAACCCTAACTCTGTGTGATGATAACAGGAAGACCTGAATATCAATTTTACTTAACAAACTAGGTCTTCACCTTGCTATCTGAATCTATAATTATCATTCAATTTAAGAGATGTGTACATTGCTAACAAATGTTTATAGAACAGGTATCATATGTCTGGCCTAATCTGAGAACTCAGTAAATCTTAACTCTTTAATCCTCATAGGAATCATAAGAAGTAAAAAAATAAAACTAAATCACAGGAAGTAGGCATTTATATTCTCCTCACTATACAAATGAGAAAAGTAGGGAAGTAAGAGGGTTAATAACATAGGAAGGAAATTTTGAATTTAGGATTTAAACCTGGAAAGTATAATAATTATTACATAATTATAATAGATAATTACATAATTGTTGTGTTTTCTCATTTTGAAACCCTTTAAGAATCTTGTTTTTGTTGTTGCATGTTTTATTTATTTATTTATTTATTTATTTATTTATTTATTTACTGCTCAGATCCATTCATTATTTTTTTCTGTGGTAAAATGTGCATTTTTCCATAAAGTTAGTCTGCCTTTCCTTCTAGGTATTATGTTTTCTCCTTTGTCAATAACAACTCAAGATCTGATATATGCTAAACAGGTACTTCACCACTGAGCTATATTTCCAACCCTCAAAATAGTATTTTGAAAAATCAAATATAAGTACTTGGACGGTGTCTTTATTTTCCCCCAAGATCCCTCCAAACTTGTTGGCTTCACACTTATTTCTACCAACTCCAAATCAGTGGAATACTCTGGAATCGGCTTTCCCAATATAGAACAGTGCAATAACAAAATAGCAGCAGGACTTTGTCATTCACCAATCCTTCATTCTTAGGCAGAGCAGATTTCACTTTTGTATAAGTTAGATCTTTATGGTGACAATACTGACTTTTTTCAGATTTAGGCAATTGCAAAGAAAGGGGCATCAATTTTCTAACCATGCCCATGATAATTCCATGTTTGATTCTAGTTGGATTAGTTTTAGCCATACACTTACCTCTCTAAGATGGTTGAAGCTACAAAAGGGAAACCAACCCCTATAAGAAGGCATGAGAAAGATGAATACCCGAAGTAGAATTAAGACACTGACACAAGGAAGCCGATTTCTGCATAATTAAAAGCACCAAGACATATTCTAAAGGAT
Source organism: Orientallactaga sibirica (assembly GCA_036365145.1). Taxonomy (NCBI): domain Eukaryota; kingdom Metazoa; phylum Chordata; class Mammalia; order Rodentia; family Dipodidae; genus Orientallactaga; species Orientallactaga sibirica. The sequence continues at coordinate 8,518,815 of JAEOAD010000240.1, forward strand.
TACGAGCAGAGTTGTGATTGTGGGAGGAAGTATTAGGGTGATTTGGACCCCAAAAGTACAAAAGGCAGGATGGTTTGCACTTGCTAGAATTCTTATCTCTTACCTAGACCTGGTTTTACACAAACAACCTTGGTCCCTTCTGAGAAGGGGGGTATTTGATTTAAACATTGTGGTTGGTCAAATTCAGCCCCTAGAACTTGGCCAGCCTCTTCCATAGATAGCCCCTAGCCCTAACCAATCAGCTGACCCTTTGATTCACCTGAGCTAAAGGACAAGACCCACCACCATAAAGTGACAAATACTTTAGGAAGGGAGGGCGCACTCTCAGAGGTGCCTGACCATTTGGGAACTTCCAGCTCTGGGTGAGTATTCCCTCAGCTGCTCACACAGGCTCAGTGGACCAACTGAGGGGAGGGCTCCCTAGCCCTTACTCTCCATATGGACTCCTTACCCCCACCCCCAGCTCCCCGTATGGCAGGATCTCCTTGAACTTTTTTCTTTTCTTTCCATGGTTTCTCCAGGCCCTCCACGTGGGATCTCTAACCTTTCTTTGGCTCTGTACTTCTCTCAATAAAAATAATAATTTAATAATTATCCTCCTCAGTCTTTTTTATTCAATTCTTTGATTAAAACTTATACATGAACCTAGGGATTGGGGTTCAAGGACTTTCCTGGACCTTGAGCACTCTGTTAGAATTGTTGAACCTAAGGTAGAGTAACCATATGCTTATGTCATCAGATAAGCCCTTTTTCAGGATGTGTCACAAAAGCCTTTTTCATGAATACTTTTAAAATCCCTGCCTCATTTTATATATATATATATATATCAGCAGACATATTTTTTTTGAAACAGGGTCTCATAGAGCCCAAGCTTGGCCTCAAGCTCACAGTGTAGCCATGAAGCTGAGACCGGGAAATTGAAAGGTTGAGGTCAAACCTGGCCTACAGAGTGAGTTCAGGACTAGCATATGCAACTTTGGAAGATCCTGCATCAGTTTATATGTGTAAAAGGGGCAATAATATAAGTCAGCAATGCAGTAATGTAGCATTTGTCCAGCATGTACATTCACTAGCTTTCCACCCGCTTCTAGGAAACAATGTGATTTAATTTACATAAAGTATCCACAAAGGTTACCTAAAGAACAGAAACTAGCTTAAGTGATACAGTGTAAACGATGGTGTATAGAAAACATCTAGGGTGCACAGTCAGAACACTTCGCTTGAGGTAGATCTGTTACATCAAGCTATACACCTGGTACGTGTTGCATATACACATAATGCTCAATGGTGCCTGCCATGGCTTAATTCCAGTCTATGTCCTGTTTAATTTTACAAATGAAAAATCGGTAATGATCAAAACATGCCAAGAAGTGTGATAATTATTATTTTCCATGATTTTTATAATAGCATCATATTATGGGCCTAATTTACTTTAGCTTTGCTATTAGGTAAATAATAAAAATCTAAGCTAGGTTTCAAAATTGGATATGCTACTATTTGTTGTTAAAAGTAGAAGTAATGTTAAAAATATTACCTAGGGCTGGAGAGATGGCTTATCGATTACGGCACATGCCTGTAAAGCCCAAGGACCCTGGTTCAATTCTCCAGGTCCCACGTAAGCCAGATGCACAAGGGGGCACACGTGTCTGGAGTGCCCATTCTCACTCTCCCTCTCTTTCTTTTCCTCTCTCTGTCTCTAATAAATAAATAAAAATAAAATCTTAAAACAATATTACCTAAAGTTGATTTATGTTTCTCATTATTCTTTGCTTAAAAATTAACATGACAAATCACTTTTAAAAACTAAATGTCATGTAGAAATAGGGTCTAAATAAAGTGGGATATATAAACTGGTAAAGATATTTAATTTGGAAAAAGTATAATCCTATTTCAGTTAATAAAAAGTGCAAAACTAAATTAATGCATAATTAAAATTACTAAAATTATACAAGACTTACATTAAAAGCCTTTGTATTATTTTCATTAATTCTGGAAGGATCTTGCAAGACTTTTTCCTAATATCACTTTAAATTTTTTTGTCATTCTTCCATAAAACAGATTAATGAATGGAGGAAAGCACTGCTTTAGAGAAGTTGTATACTTTTATATATGTCCTTCGTTTGGGAAAATATAAGTTGGATCAAGCAAAGTTTGTTAAAATTAAAACTTTATAATCAAAATTGTGCTTTAGTGTTAAAATGACAGAGGTTCAGAAGTTAAGATGCTCTTCAATTTCATTTTATGGATTGGGAACCTGATTCTAGGAGAATATTGGCTATGAGCTTCAGCCAGAATCATGTAAGAGTTATTGAATTTAAAAAGTGCAGAGAAGATCCAGGCATGGTGGCACACACCTTTAATCCCAGGATTGGGAGGAAGAGCTAGAAAGATTGCTGTGAGTTCAAGGCCAGCCTGAGACTACAGACTACATAGTGAATTCCAGATCAGCCTGGGCTGGAGTAATACCCTACGTCAAAAAAGTACAAATTTTAGAAGGAAACTGACAATACCAAAACTGTTTTTAAAGTAGATTTTGTATACTATTAGAATAATGAAAAAGCAGAACATCTTCAAGTCACTTTAGTCAACGATCTTTGCCCCTGAAATTTCCCTTTTTGCATCACATAAATTGGTGCTGTGGTTTCAAATACATTTTTTATTTTGACATCAATAATTACAGAAAATAGTTAATATGTAGGTTAATGAAAGTTATCTGGATGACTGAAAAAGCATAAGATCATACAATGCATCATATTTATTTATCACTTGAAAAGTTGTTGACAATTCTCTTGGTGTGACACAATTGGCTATCCATGACCAGAATCAGACAGTGTTAGAAAGACACAGGCTGTGCAGCGAATTTTATGAGCTCATTTACTGAAGTGTTTATACTCATTCCAAAAACGTTCCAGTAGAGCATTATTCTCACTCTACCACTTTCTCCCTGAAGTAGATCATGGGAAGAACCTTTGGAGGTGAGTGCCTTCTGTTCGCTGACTGGTAGGATGATCCAGGGCCTAGACACCTAGACTGTCATTTGCTGACCTCAACAATGAGGCATTTGAACTAGCTGACTCTACATCCTCTCTACATAATTTTTTTTTTTGGAGAGAGACATAGAAAGAGACAGAGAGAGAGAGAGAGAGAGAGAGAGAGAGGGAGAGGGAGGGAGAGGGAGAGGAAGACAGAGATGGGCTCTCCAGCAGTGTCTCAGCTGCTGAGAACGAAATCCAGATGTGTCCGCCCCCTTGTGGTCAATTGCGGCATTGCACCCTTGTGTCACTTTACATCTGGCTAAACGTGGGACCTGGAGATTGGAACCGCTGGAGATTGGAACTAGCGTTCTTAGGCTTAGGAGGCAGGCGCCTTAACCCCTAAGCCATCTCTCCAGCCCCTCTACATCATTTTTTTAAGTGGTTGTCCCTACATTGTATTTATTACCAAATGATGCATGTTCCCTGTCAATTTTTTTTGGAAGGGTCTGTAGATCCAGTTTTGTCACAGGAAATGTTTTGATTCTGTCTGTAGCCTTCTAGTTGACCCAGACTATCAAAAACGTCCCTAATTAGTGCATTTCTACAAACCAGTCACTCAACCTTATCTGTTAGTGTTTTCAATAATATGGAGACAGACTGTGGCAGTGTATCCTGAGGTCGTATACTATAGAGAAGAGTATAACCTTGAGAATCTTACAGAGAATATTGGTTTTCATTAGGACAAGATTTGTGGTGACCACTGCTGCAGGACATTGCCGCTAGTGATGTGGTGAGTGATTGAGGAGGCATCACTTTAGATTTAGCTCCCTGGGAACTTGTCCCTTGTTAAGTATTTATCATTCAAATATATGGAGAAGCAATTTATGCTATTGAATCTGAAACTTAAAAAAAAGCTGGTGTGTTTATTTAGTTCCTGGAAATAGTCACGATTGGCTATGCTTATTTCAAAGGGACTCACAAAGAAAGAAAAAAAAAAAAAGACCATTTTGCTTCATAGTAGACTCTTGGCTTGGCATGTTTCATCCAAGTCTGGAGGATGTAGCTCTCTGGTAAGGCACTTGCCTAACTTGTATCAGTTCCCAAAGAGTTTATTCCATTCTAGCCAAGACAAAATCATCATGGATGTTTATTTAATTTCTATAGTGAATTTGAATTTTACACAGTTATAAAAACTAAACTATGTGCAAAACAACATATAAAATGTGGGCCTCTCAATTTTTCTTATAATTGGATCCGTGTTTCCATCAAGTGGAAGGAAGCTTTATCTTGCTATTTGACAATCAGTTAGTTGTTTCTGGTTTAAATTCAATTGATGATTAATAGAGTCAGTTCATCATGTAATTTCTATCTTACCTGAAAAGACTGGGTTTAAGAAAGTTTTGCTAAATAGCTTAACCATGGCAACTTGGTTTACAACAGATTCTTGGCTGTCTTCGGTAACTGCTGTCCTCTGCTAAGGTGTGACTTTCTATCAAATCAAGAATGCCTCTTTCAATTCTTTTTTTTTTTTTTTTTCAAGGTAGAGCCTCACTCTGGCCCAGGCTGATCTGGAATTAACTATGTGACCTCGAACTTACTGCCATCCTCCTACCTCTATCTCCTGAGTGCTGGGATTAAAAGCATGCACCACCATGCACCACCATGCCCGGCTTCCTCTTTGCATTCTTGATGCAACAACTGTCCACCAGATAGACCATGTGGTAGTTTGAATAGATGGCCCCCAAAATATTCAGTGTTGCATTAGTTTGTTGTTTGCATCTGTAGCCACCTGGCTGGAAGCAATGTCACTGGGTATGGTGGTGGGTTTAGGATTTTCAATCTAAAGATATGCAAAGTGTGCCTAGCTGGAGTTCCTGAGGTGTGCTGTGCTGTGTGACTTTTGGGTTGTGGCTTTTCTCTCTCTGTGTTTGTTCCTGTGAAAACAGGCCAGCTTTTTCTGCCATTATGGAACTTCCCCTGGATCTGTAAGCTTCAATAACTTCCTCCATAACTGTGCCTGGCCTGGAAGTTCATCTCAGCAAAACTGAAGTTGTCTGCTACAGACCAATTCTCAGATTGTACTTTCCAGGCCATCTACAGCCCAGATTCAGTGCTTCCTTGGATATTTTTATCCCTTACACCAGTTCACAACTATCTTGATATCTCAAAACACTCAGTATATCCTCTGACAGTGCATTGACAAAACTGCTGTGATTGCGATGCAATGTACTTGGAATGTCTCAGGCTGCATCTTAAACAAGTGTCTGCGATGCACACTGATATTTCTGTGGATTATCCACACTTGTCTAAATCCCATTACAGAAGTCACCTGTGCCCTAAAACTACTTCTCTGATAATTTTTTGCCTTCCTATTCGTACAGACCTTATCACTCTGTGATGAGAAAACAGCTCTGCAGAACCATGAATTCCTTTTTACCCTCCATGCTTTTTTTTGTTCTTATTTATTTATTATTGACATCTTCTATACTTAAGGACAATAAACCATGATATTTCGCTTCCCTCCCCCATTCTCCTTCAGAACCCCACTCTCCATCATATCCCCTCCCTTTCTCCATGAGTCTCTCTTTTAATGTGATGTCATCATCTTTTTCTCCTATTATGAGGGTCTTGTGAAGATATTGCTAGGCACTGCAAGGTCATGGATATTGAGGCCAATTTCTGTCTGGACAGTTGCATTGTAAGGAGTCGTACCCTTCCTTTGGCTTTTACATTCTTTCCACCCCCCGCTTCCACAATGGGCCCTGAGCCCTGGTTGGTGTGATAGAGATATTTCAGTGCTGGAAACTCCTCCACCCCTTCTTCTCAGCACTTTGTTGCCTTTTGGGTCATCCCAGTAGTCATCTCCATCTGAAAAGAGAAGCTTCTCTAACCAGAAGTGAGAGTAGCACTAATATGTGAATATGAACATTAAGTGTAGTGCTTTCAGGGCAGTTTGGTGAGAATAATGTATACATTTAGTCAGACAAGAGCAGGCTTTATGCCCCTAAGGCTCATGACCTCCCCTGCCATAGACTTTTGATTAGTTTTTCAGTACCAGGCATATATCCCCCCCCCCATAGAGATGGCCTTCAGTCCAAGTAGGGAGCAGTTGGTTTCCCCAAGAGCAGACATTCCACTATTGCACCAGTCCTGTCACTGGGCCTGTCTGGCCAACATTGAGGTTTCCAGTATCCACTGTTTTCACTGCTGATGGTTTCTGTCTCCCATATGGCTGCATGCACTGCAGCTTTTTTCTAGCATTCAGTTGGCTGGTCTACAGGGAGAAGGTTTTCTGCTCAGCATGAGCTTGCTTTCTCAGTGACCTTGCCTCTCAAGCAAGTGAGGTCTTCAGCAATAGGGTCTTACCATCTGTTTCTAAAGGGAAACAAAGGGTCTTGGCAATAGCCTTTAATGGTTTGGAGGCTACAGAGAACTCCCTGGCCAACAACTCACTGGAAGGTATCCCATCCCTGGCACTGAAAATTTTCTAGTAACAATCTATAGCTTCTGGATGTGCCATATTTCAAAAAAGTAAGTTTACATAAGTCTTATTCAGAATATCTTTAATTTTGATTGACCCTCCCCCTGCTCTTCTTTTACACATTCATTTCCCCTGGTCTCAATTATGCCTTTCCCCTCTTTGTAATCTGTTCTTCTACTTACATATATACAATACAATCCCTTTAAGCCCTTCCCTCTCCTCCCTCCCTTATAGCGTTTTTCCAGCTTACTGGCCTCTGCTAACAATTTTTGGTTTCAGCTCACACATAATTCTATACATTTGTAGCTAGGATCCACATATGAGAGAGAACATGTGACATTTGGCTTTCTGGGTCTGGGTTACCTCCCTTAGTATAATCCTCTCCAGATCCATCCATTTCCCTGCAAATTTCATAATTTCATATTTCTTTACCACTGAATAGAACTCCATTGTGAAAATGTGCCACATCTTTATTATCCATTCATCTGTGGAGGGACATTTAGGCTGGTTCCGTTTCCTAGCTATTGTGAATAGAGCAACAATAAACATGGTTGTGCAAGTATTTCTAACATAGTGAGAAGAGTCCTTCAGATATATGCCTAAGAGTGCTACAGCTTGATCAAATGGTAAATCTATTTTTAGCTGTCTCAAGAACCTCCACATTGATTTACACAATAGCTGGACCAGATTACATTCCCACCAACAGTGTAGAAGTGTTCCTCTTTTTCCACATCTATATCAACACTTGTTGTCATATGTTTTCTTAATGGTAGCCATTCTGACAGGAGTGAGATGGAATCTCAAAGTAGTTTTAATTTGCATTTCCCTGACGGCTAAGGATGTAGAACACTTTTTTCGATATTTATATGCCATCTGTATTTCTTCTTCTGAGAACTCTCTATTTAGTTCCATAGCCCATTTTTTTTTTAACCTGGGCCGTTTTATTGCTTATTGTTCTTTTTTTTTTTTTTTTGAGTTCTTTGTTTATTCTGGATATTAATCCTCTGTCAGATGTATAGCTGGCAAAGATTTTCTCCCATTCTGTAGGTTGTCTTTTTGCTCTACTCACAGTGTCCTTTGCTAGACAAAAGCTTTGTAATTTCATGAGATTCCAGTGGTTGATTAGTGGCTTTATTTCCAGAACAACTAGGGTTATATTCAGAAGGTGATTGCCTATGCCGATATGTTGAAGGGTTTCCCCTACCTTTTTCTCTAGCAGTTTCAGAGTGTCAGGACTGATATTAAGGTCCCTGATCAACTTGGACTTGATCCTTGTGCATGGAGAGAGACAAGGATCTATTTTCATCCTTCTACATACAGATATCCAGTTTTCCCAGAACAACTTGTTGAAGAGGCTATCTTTTCTCCACTGAATATTTTTGGCATTTTTGTCAAAAATCAGGTGGCCGTAGCTGCCTGGATTAATATATGGGTCTTCTCTTCTGTTCCATTGATCTACATGTCTATCCTTGTGCCACCCATGCTGTGTTTGTTATTATGGATTTGTAATATAATTTTACCACCAGCCTGATTTTTGTTTCCCAATATTGTTTTGGCTATTCGAGGTTTTATATGCTTCCAGATGAATTTTAGGATTTTTTTTCTATTTCTGTGAAGAATGCTATTGGAATGTTAGTGGGGATTGCATTAAATGTGTAGATTGCTTTTGGTAAGATTAACATTTTCACAATATTGATTCTTCCAATCCAAGAACATGAGATGTCTTTCCATTTCCTTGTGTCTTCTGCAATTTCTTGCTTCAGTGTTTTAAAGTTCTCATTGTAGAGATCCTTCACTTCCTTGGTTAAAGTTATTGCAAGGTACTTTATTATTATTTTTTTGAGACAATTGTGAACGGGAGAGATTCCCTGATTTCATCCTCTGCATGTTTGTTTTTAGTATATAGAAAAGCTACTGATTTCTGTGTGTTTATTTGGTATCCTGCTACATTGCTAAAAGTATTTACCGACTCTAACAGTTTGCTGGTAGTGTCTTTAGGGTCTCTTATGTATAGAATCATATCATCTGCAAATAATGACAATATGATTTCTTCCCTTTCAATTTGTATCCCTTTTAGGAGAGTCTCTTGCCTTATTGCTATAGCTACGTCTTCCAGTACTATATTAAATAAAAGTGGGGAAAGTGGACAACCTTGTCTTGTTCCTGAATTTAGTGGAAGAGCTTCAAGATTTAACCCACTTAGTATTATGTTTGCTGTAGGTTTGTCATAAATAGCCTTTATTATGTTTTATTATGTTTCTTTTGTTCCCAGTTTCTGTAATACTTTCACCATGAAGGGGTGTTGGATTTTGTCAAATGCCTTTTCTGCATATATTGAGATAATCATGTGATTTTTGTCCTTCAGACCATTTATACGGTATATTACATTTATCGATTTGCATATGTTGAACCATCCCTGCATCTCTGGGATAAAGCCTACTTGGTTGGGGTGAATAATCTTTCTTACATATTCTTGTATTCTGTTTGTCAATATTTTTTATCATATATATATATACAGTCATGATGGTACCATCGTTAGCCTTCTCCCTGTCCTCTTCCCATGGGTAATGTGGGTCTTGCCTTACGTGGATAGCCATCATATTTGTGGGAGAGGCAATGATTATGTGTACAATGACCCAGCTCATAGCTCTAACAATCTTTCTGCACCCTTTTGCAAATTTCCCTGAGCCATGTTGGGTTCATTTTAGGTCTATTTCAGTGATGAGGTTTTATGAGTATTGGTGTCTCTGGATATCTGATTTTGTAGGGGTTGAGAATTCTTTGTGTCTATCTCCTTGGCCCTTGTGCTGGTACCCGGTTCACCAATAAAGCATCAATCTTGCTCATTTCCCCTATAACTCAATGGCTTCATCTGATACCCTGTTGAGTTGTGATGGGCTGATTCTCTCCTTAGGCTATGCATCCATCTGAAAGAGAGAAGCAGATTCTCTAACAGAGAGTGAGCTCAGTACAAGATACATGGATAACCTTTATTATTTTAGAAAGAAGTTAATAGGTGTTGGCCCTCTTGTATCCCAGTATTGGGGGAGCTTGATATTGGAGAGCAGGCTCATTTTTGGATATGGTTCTGACTTGTTTCCCATTTCCAGGGATGGGTTCCATTCCACTGAATGGATCCATTAGCCAAGTCTATAGCAATTGGTAACACACCATGGCTGTGTGCCACTACTGCACTTGTGTGAGCATCACATCAGGTTGTTTGCTGCTGAGTAGCTTAGACCATGAGTTGCTTAGACAGATATTGGTCATTTTTCCCCCAGTCACTTACTTAGCACCTTCTGGCAGTAGACAAGCTAACTGTCTGGGACTGACTCTCTTCCAGATTCCATCTAGGTCTCTCCATGTTCTATCTGAACAGCATATGGTGTCTTCAGCAGTAGGGTCTTACTGATAACCTTTGGTGAGTCATCAAGTACTCTGACAGAAATCTGTCTTCTTTTGGGAAACCTTGTAGGTCTCATTGATCAACAGCTCATTGTGGATGTTAACCACATGCTGGTATTGGGAGTTATAGGTCAGTGCCAAGGGAAAAGAAGGAAGAAAAAGTATAGGTAATATTAAATTGAACCAGAGAAGACAGAGAAGAGGGAGGAAACAGAGAGAAACAGGAGAAAATTGAAGTTAGTCTTCATCATACCTTCTCCAGGCCCTGATTCAGGGATTCTCTCCAAGCACCTGATGCAGGTTCAACCTTTTAGTATGTCCCTCAGGATATAGGGTTTTATGATACCATTTCCATTTGGGTCAGTTTTTTGTCCCCCACCCACTCACCCTTTCCCTACCCTCCCACTCAACCATCTCTATTGTTCAGTCCTTGAGATGTTTAGTAGGTGTGTCAACATCTCCGGAAAATGTGGTATATCTACACAAGGAAAAATGACACAAAGCAATTTGAAGAAAAATAGTCAAAATTAAAACAGATCATTCTTAGTGAACTCACCCAATCACAGAAAGATAAGTGTCACATGATCTCACTCATCTGTGACTCCTAATGGGTGTCTGCCAATATTTTATTGAGAATTTTTGCATCTCTATGTTCATAGGGCAGATTGTTCTGTAATTTTCTTTTCTTTTCTTTTCTTTTCTTTTTTTTTTTTTTTTTTTTTTTGTTCTGTCTTTGTCCAGTTTTGGTATCAGGGTTATGCTGGCTTCATAGAAGGAGTTTGGTAGAATTCCTTACATTTCTATTGTATGGAAAAGTTTGAGAAGCAGTGGTGTTAGTTCTTCCATGAATGTCTGGTAAAATTCACCAGTGAATCCACTTGGGCCTGGACTTTTTTTAGTTGGGAGACTTTTTATAACTGCTGGGATCTCTGTACTTGTTATAGGTTTATTTAAATGGTTTATCTCACTTGATTTAATTTTGGTAGGTCATAGAAATCAAGGATATCATCCATTTCTTTCAGATTTTCAAACTTAGGGGAATATATATTCTTAAAGTATGTCTGTATGATTTTCTTAATTTCTTTGGTATCTGTTGTAATGGTGCCTTTTTCATCTCTAATTTTATTAATTTTTGTCTCTTCTCTCTTTCTTTTGGTCAGATTTGCTAAGGGTTTATCAGTCTTTTTTATCTTTTCAAAGAACCAACTCTTTGTTTCATTGATTCTTTGAATTTTTTTTGGTTTCTATTTCATTAATTTCTGCCCTAATCTTTATTATTTCTTCCTGTGTACTGATTTTTTTTTTGGTTTGCCTTGTTCTTCTCTTTACAAGGCCATAAGGTGAGGCATTAAATTGTTTACTTGTGAATTCTCTATTTTCTTAATATAGGCACTTAGAGCTATAAATTTCCCTCTTAGGACTGTCTTCATTGTGTCCCAAAGGTTTTGGTATGTTGTATTCTCATCATCATTTGATTCTATGAATTTATTGATTTCCTTTTTAATTTCTTCAATGACCCATTCATCATTCAATAGTGTACTGTTTAGTCTCCATGAATTTCTGTATATGCTATAGTTTTTCTTGTTGCTGATTTACAGTTTAATACCATTGTGGTCAGATAGGATACAAGAGATTATTTCAATTTTCTTGTATATGTTAAATTTTGATTTGTGTCCTAATATATGGTCTATTTTAGAGAATGTTCCATGTGCTGCTGAGAAAAAAATGTATATTCTGCAACATTAGAATGGAATATTCTGTATATATCTGTTAGGTCCATTTGTTCCATGACATCATTTAATCCAGATGTCTCTCTTTTTATTTTTTTTGCTGTGACGACCTGTCAAGTGATGAGAGTGGGGTATTGAAGTCACCCACTACTATTGTATTTGGAGTTATCTCTGACCTTAAGTGTAATAGTGTTTGTTTGATGAAACTGGGAGCCCCTATGTAAGGTGCATATATGTTTAAGATTCTAATGCCCTCCTGTTGGAGTGTTCCTTTAATCAGTATAAAGTGACCTTCTTTATCTTTCCTCACTAATGTTGGTGTGAATTCTATCCTGTCAGATATTAGGATAGCAACCCTTGCTTGTTTCCTAGGCCCATTTAATCCAATCTGCAAGCCTGTGTCTTTTGGTTGGAGCATTGAGGCCATTGATATTAAGAGTTATTATTGAAAGATATGTATTTATTCTTGCAATTCTTCTTGTTTTGTAGTGCTTCCTGTTTTCCCTTTACTCACTTGTTTTAACTGTTATTTGAGTATGGTTTATTTTTTCCTATTTCCTGCTGTGTGTGTTTTGATTTCTCTTTTGCATGAAGTATTCCTTCAAGTATTTTCTGTAGAGCTGGTTTAGTTGCCATCAATTCCTTTAGCCTGTTTTTGTTGTGGAATGTCCTTATTTCTCCATCAAGTTGGATAGACAGCTTTGCAGGATGAGTAATCTTGGTTGACAGTTTTTATCTTTCAGAACTTGGAATACATCACTCCAGGCCCTTCTGGCTTTTAAAGTTTGTGTTGAGTAATCTGCTGTGATCCAGGTGAGTTTCCCTTTGAAGGTCACTTGTTTTATCTCTCTAACTGCTTTCAATATATTTTCTTTGGTTTTCATGTTTAATAGTTTAATTATAACATGGTGAGGGGAGGATGTTCCTAGGTTTTATCTGTTTATTGTTCTAAAACTTTCATGTATCTGCACTGGCATTTCTTTCCCAATGTGAAGAAAGTTTTCTTCTATGATTTTGTTGAAAACACCTCCTAAGCCTCTGGATTGAAATTCTTCTCCTTCTACTATACCCTGAATTCTTATGTTTGATCTTTTCCTAGTGTCCCAGATATCTTGGAATTCCCATTCATACCTTTCTATTAGCTTGTCTTTCTCTTTGTGGGACTGTATTAGGTCTGCCACTTCATCTTCTAGTTTAGATATTCTGTTCTCTCCTTCATCCATTCTACTGGTGAGACTTTCCACAGAGTTTTTTTATTTCACTGATTGTGTTCTTCAGAGCTAGGATTTCAGCCTGGTTTTCCTTCAGTATTTCTGTTTCCTTACTCATGTCCTGTAATGACCTTTTTATTTCATTAAGCTGGTTTTCTGTGCTCTCTTTCAGGAGTTTGTTTTCTTCTGTGAATCCTTTCATTTCTTTTTTCATTTCTTTGAGTATAGATAGAATCATTCTTTTGAAGTCTTGTTCAGGTATTTCATCTAAAATAGTGTCATTGGTGATCATTTCTGATGGATTTATAATTTTTGGTGAGATTGCATTGTCTTGATTCTTTGTATTTCTTGTATTATAATGTAGCTACTTTTGCATCCTGAATTGATTTGATGCTTGGGTTTTCTACTTATCTGCAGTGTTCTTAGATGTGGTGATCCACCTTTATATATTTTTAGGATATGAGTTTAAGGTGCCAAGTGTAGCACTTGTACCCCAATTCAACCACAGAAGTAATTGTAGGTATTGCGTTTGCTTGCTAAGCAAGTATTCTAGTGGACTGGGTAGAACAATATACTGGAAAATTCTAAACTTCAACTGAGCAATATACACATTCAATAGAAACCAGCACAGAGTATACAAGTATGGGGATTAAAACAAATAAATAGTCTTATAAAGCCAGAAACCCTAAAGGTGTATGTTGTTCTACACCCTTATTTCTGTTAGCTAGGAGGTAGATAATTCTGTTGTGAGTTGGGTTCCAGGTCAGCCTGAATCTGGATCAGACCCTGCCCCCAATAATGACAAAAGCAAAAGACAAAGGCCCTAAAAATATGTAAGCATTAAAGGCAGCAATATTCGCCACCCCATGTAGAGCTTATTTGAAAATGGTAAAGCCAGCTAAAAGTATGTAACCCATAACCAACATGGAAAGAAAGACTACTTCCAATGCAGCCTATGTATCTTTTTTTTTTTTTTTTTTTTTTTTTTTTTTTTGTCAGTTGGCCTTGTTACCTCTTGGTGTGGCTTCCAATCTCACCAATCTGAGTGCCCACCTATCTCCCTCCATGTTGTGCTGTGGAGCTTGAGCTCTGCTCAGCTGTGCTGGAAGCACTGCTACAGGGAGCTGATGCCTGAGGTTCCTGGTTCTGATGGTTGGGGGTTGGAAGAGTTCAGGAAGCCTATAGCTGTTCACAGTTCCCCTGTAACTCTTTCAGTAGCTCAGCTGACTTTTTCTTAGATTTCTGGGCTCTGCAAGGAGGCTGATGAGGTTGGAAAGTCCCCTTGTTTGGTCTCTGCTGCTGCTGCTAGGCATGCCTGGCGGTGGTGCTGGGCATGCAGATCACCTGGATCGGGGCTGCAAGCTCCTCAGTGGGATTCTAGCCATTTTCCTCCTTTGTGGTGGATCTTGGTCTCTCCTGCTTCTCTGCTGTGTCTAAGAAAAACTCAGACTCCTGCACTTTTCAGAAGAAGAGTGTATTTTGCTATAGTTTTGCTTAAATCCCTCCCTGGACTGTTTTGGCATGGCTCCTATGTTGCTATTTTACCCAGAAGTCTCCCATCCATGTTTTGTTTTGTTTTGTTTTTTTGACATGGTTATTTTAATATTTTAGGATTCAAAATAAAAACAGAATTTTGCACACTTACGTTCTTTCTGTTAACTGAAATCCAAAACACTCAGGTGTACTTGTTACTTCTACTGAGTACTTTTCCCAGTCGTGTAAAGAAAAAAAGTGTAATTATTGTTTCTACTTTATCCTCTCCTCCTGAATGTAGAATACTTGTTGACAAAGGAAGAGAGAAAGAAAAATTCACAAGAAACACCACACAGTGGGATATGTGCTGCTACAGTTAAATTTACATATTCAATAAGTGTTTGTGAGATAATAACTTGTGGTTTAATTTCACTTATTTTCATAAAAATTAGTTTTATGGTTCTGATTTTTATGAACAGAAACAAAATCAATTATATTATGCCTAAAGGAATGAAGGGATATAATTAGGTCATAAATTTTGGTTATCCTATATTCTAATTATAGAAAAATCTCATCATTTATAGTGCTAATTTTCTTTAAATTATCTTTGCATTATATGTGCCTTATAACAATAACCATAAAAGTTGAAAAGTAATTGATATGTGCATTTTAGCAATGAAAAAAACTGAAAAAATGAAGAAAAGGAGTTAACTTAGATACATAATAGGTAAGTGTTAAAACCAGGGCCCAGTGAAGTGTCTGGACTACAAATCTTATTCTGGACAATTACCCTGAATTCTAAAAAAAATGGCAACCTGCTGACTTTTTAACTCATTACAATGTTTCTATGTACCCAAAAATAGCAATAGCTTGCATTTTAAAAGTGTCATTTATCCTAAGCATAAGCAAATATAAATATATGCTTGACTCCAAAATGCATTTTTTCTTAAATTTTAAAGTATTTATCAACAACAAACACTCATTATGAAAACAAATTCTTAGCACACTAGGAATAGAACAAAACTTCTTAATCCAATTATTTGCATATACAGGAAATTTATAGATAAATATTAGAGTCAACTATAATTTATTAAAAACAACCAAATAAGGAAAATATCACAATATTAATATATATTCAAATATTTCTGTGAATATTATACAGTACAATAAAGACTATATAATAAATAAGCTATATGTAGGGTAGAAAGTATATATTAAAACCATAATTATTTGTATATAATAGAAGAGTTTCATAAAATACAATATCTGCAGACCATTATTTAATATGGTATATAAACAAGTTTCATTTAATAAACTACATAGAAAAATTTTTTTTCATTATCCTCCTCCATTTGTTCTATGCTTATAACATGTTACTAGGACCACTTTAAAAAATCTAATAAAAACTGACAAGTGTCACAAAGTTTATAGCTTTTGGACCATATTTAACAAAATTTGGAAAGGTAATTATATTAAACATTATAATCATTTAGTGAATTTTTTTTTAAATGGCATTTAATACAAACATAGATTTGCCATTTTAATGGAGAAGATCTACTCTGTAAAGATGTTAATTGTTCATCAACTGATTTTCAGGTATATGTGATTCATATCAAAACCTTAATATTTTTATTCTGTATGATATCTGCTCACTGTCTGTGATAAATAAATTGACAAAATTATAGTAAAAACTTCCACAGAAGAAAAGATGGGAGAATTTGTCAACTTAGCTATTCAATTTATAATATTGTTGCAGGACAGCAACTGACAGGATTCACTATAATGTCCAATCTCACACACATTTAATGGTGATGACAGGACTTATAACAAACTAATAAGAAATCTTGAGATTGGATCTTCAGTAAACGACATTAGGGAAAATTGATTATATTTATAGTACTAAAAATGAAGAAATAAAAAATAGCAGAAATTATATTCAGTCCACATGGCAGACATATAAATTAATTCTATATGATTTAATCACAAATATGAAAGGCCAAAGTACATAGAATATTTAGAACTTTATCATGTTGGAAACACGAACTTCTTCAATAGAAAGTTCACAATAATAAAAACATTGAAGGAAACAGTGATTTAACTGGTCTGTATTGAAATTATGGATTCTGGTTCATTAAAAGATTCTCAGGATAGTACCAGCAGTGTAGAACACAAACATTATTGGTGCAGAATATATCCAACATTGGTTCAAACATTTTCCTTATGGGTTTTGGAAAAGAAGGATACAGCAATGATTAAACATGGGGATGAGGACTTTACTACTAATGGTGCTGGACCATCCATCCAATGGGAAAATGTCTTGTCTTACATGTAACACCTATCATAGAAACTGACTCCAAATGGAATCTGTGCATCACAGGTATAAAACAAGAGAATATTCAGGCTACAAGACTTCATAGTATCTTAACCTTGACATCAAAATCATTATTTATAACTGAAAATGAATATACTGAATTTACCAAAACAGTTTATTCTGCAGGATCGTTTGACAAGAACAGAAGGATAAGGGATAGACTAGAAGGAAATATTTAAAGACATAAGGCATAACAAAGGAGCAGTATGTGAATATATAAGGAACTTCCAACTCAGTAGTGAACAGAAAGAGACAAGTTGCTATCAAATCACAAACATTACAAATAAGCATAACACATGGACATACATTTTTCCAAGGTGAGTAGACAGATCTCAAATATGCACATGAAAAGACATCATACTCTACTCACTGAGGAAAATGCACATTGACATTTTAGTCAGATATTGTGCCATGCTAAAGTAAAAATAATTATAAAACCAAATTTTAGTGCAAATGCAAATATATATTTTCTAAAACATTAGGACAATTCCTTATAAATCTTACCATGAAATCATCAAGCAGCCTAAGATTTGCAACCTTGGGAATTTTTTCAAGAGCATTTATTAATGAAAATCATTTTCTCATAACAGCTTTACGTGTACTAGCTGAAAGCCTGTAATAACTAAGAAATATCTAAGCAGGTATATGGTTAGAAAAGCTGTAGTAAGTCCATAGTATGAAATACTACTCAGCCATAAAATGAGCAAAATATTCATATAGAAAGCAAACTAATCTGGGTATGATGACGCACACCTGTAGTCCCAGAAATCGGGAGGCAGTGGACCCTACCTTGCAAAAAGTAAAGAGAGAAAACAAACTGTATGTGTGTGTGTGTGTGTGTGTGTGTGTGTGTGTATGGATATACTTACAATTAATCATATATATATATATATATGGACATATGAGGATGTGCAGGCAGATGGAAGGACACATGAGCAATCTTTCAGGAAATCGAGCTGTTCACAGTCTGGAATATATGTGAATATAAGAAATTACATATGCAGCAAAGTTTCATACAACACACACAAATCTGCCCAAGTAAAACTAGATTTTGAAGAAGTTGCAAATACCAACATGGAATTCCAGGTTGAGATATATTATACCATTTTATAAAAATTAACCCACAGTTGAAATATCACATAGACATTTCTGTGTTATTTCTTATAGCTGCTTATTAATCAGTATTATATCTGAATGAGCTTAAATTTATTAGAATATCAACAGGATATATCTGCAATGCATGTATTAAAGAATTTTATACAGAAATCTAATAAACTGAGAAAAATACAATTGAGATCAATGTATAGGCTTACAAAAGTAAAATTAGCAAAGAAACTTGAAAAACTATACTAATTGCTCTAGTCATTAAATAAATTCAAACAAAGATTATGTTCCTATTTTATACAATCTAGGTTAAACATGAAAGGTTTGCTGAGAATTTAAGAGTTGAAGTGTGTGCCATGTGAGGAACACCACAAGTTGGCAAAAATCCCTTTATAAAGTAATCCAGTGCATACTGCATTATAAGACAATTGAACTCACCAGAATTACATTTGAGAGAGACTTCTGCTCCTGAATGCAAGAATATTTGTAAGACCATGTAAATAGAACATTGTTCAGGAAAGCAAACAGAAGAAGTTCACTTTAGAATTAATAATAAACCGTCCTATTTTCACAGTAGAACATTCAAGAATAATGAATGAACATACTTATATCTAGGTGTGTGTATCATACAAAGCAAATATGAACAAAAATACAAACCATAAAGGACACATTTTGATTATCCTTATAAAGACACAAATACTGAAAAAGTTGTGTACTATGTAGGCTTATATACATTGACAAAAGGAAAACTACCGAGGTGACAAAGGGATTGATTATTACAAAATTCAGCAAAGTGTTCTGGAGGAAAAGGACATGTGAAGGGAAGGGAAATAGGAAGAGTTCAAAGGTATCATTAGTGCTCCATTTCTTAAATTAGGTGATGACCTCAGGACTATTAATCATTGTGCTTTAATCTCTGGAAATGTACTGACTCTGTCCCCTTTTATAAAGGACACATTTCAGAACAAAACATACTAGCTAATTATAGTCTTCCCTGGTAATAAGTTTGCAGATTTCACTTCATCTTCTTGCTCTTTGTCACCTCTTTGATTATATGATAGGTATTTATTTTAACAGGATAGGCCATGCTGGGGATTTTTCAGAAAACATCTCTATGACCTCTGCTAGCACATTGTGCCTTCATTCAGGACACACTGGCTATGTGACATTTCTATCCATCATTATGAGTGTTCAGTTCAACCTCACTAACCTGAGAACAGAAAACAACTACTGTGATCACACATACAGGAGGCTATAGTCTCACTCTTGACTTATGGTCATTCAGGGTCACTATTACAGAAGAATCTACACCCCACATGAACACGTTGAAAATATGGAAGTGAGAAAAAAAACATTCAATGGAATAATAATAAAATCTAATTTCTGCCTAGAACCCTTCTAAACAAAGTGCTCAGATGAAAGGTCTGTTTTTCCAATATGATTGTCAGAAGGACCTGGAGAGTTGATTACAGAACCTTCTGTGTTTTGAGGTTTAATTAGGTTCTGTCAGGAAAGAAAAGCACCTGCACAAGGAAAGACCTTACCAAAGAGATGACTTCTTAATAAGCTCACAGTGTTGAAACTTCTTTTGCTGTTTGCTATTGAATCTCATTCCTCTTGCTTCCATAAGCTATTCCTTTTAATCTTCTGGTTCAATTGGCATTGCGTACTCTAGTAATGCTACCAGTCAGAAGTTATTTTGAAAAAATGAAATGCTTAAACCTCATCTGTGTTTCTCTTTCGTATAAAGGTACATACAAAAAGTGTTTTACACATTAGAATATGAGGCTGTCACCTCAAAATACCTACATTGTTCTTGGTGTCTTTCCTCCAGAACATTCTATCTCAAATGCTCCACAAATTGTTAACATGAGATTATGTGATATGGGGGTATGTTCCATGGGCATTATCATTTCTACTTTTATTTCTTTATTTAGTTGAGAGAGAGAGAGAGGCACATAGACAGGAAGATAGAGAGAGAGAGAAAATGGGCATGCCAGGGCTTCTAGCCACTGCAAACAAATTCCAGCTGCATATGCCACCTAGTGCAGCTGGCTTTCCCTGGGTATTGGAGAATCGAACCTGTGTCCTTATGCTTTATAGTCAAGTTCCTTAACCTCTGAGCCATCTCTCCAGCCCATCGTTTCTATGTTTCAAATTCCTTCCTCCTGAATAAGATTTCTTCTCATATATTCATAAGCAAATCCTTCATTACTCTCTTTACACACATCCTTTAAACATTCAGAAAACTACCTAGCATCCCCTCTACCCAGGCTTGAGATGTAGCATTATACAAAGTATGTTTTATACAGCTTTATCAACATCCAATTAACGCAGAAAAAAAATCTTTTTATTTGATTTTTGGTGTGCATATGTAGTGTGTGTGTGTATAAGCATGCTTATATGTCATTGCACAAGAATGTGGGTGTGCATGCACATGTGTGCATTTGGAGGACAGTTTGACATTTCTTCTGTTTTTAAATATGTTTATTTATTTATTTACTTATTTTCAAGGAGACAGAGAAAGAGAGAGAGAGAGAGAGAGAATGGGCATACCAGGGTCTCTAGCTTCTACAAATGAACTCCAGATGCATGTGCCACTTTGTGCATCCGGCTTTATATGGGTATTGCAGAATTGAACTGGGGTTGTTAGGCTTTACAGGCAAGCACTTTAACCACTTAGCCATCTTTCCAGCCCAAGACATTTCTCCTTATTCACTCTCTTCAGACTTATTTTTTGAGACAGGCTCTCTCTCTGAATCTGGAACTTACTAATTCAAATAGTTTAGCTGGCTACCAAGTCTCAGAGATCCTACTATCTTTGTTATCCAGTGATGGGATTCAAAGCATGTACTGGCATGCTAGGCATTTTTTTGTTTATTTATTTTTTATTGACAACTTCTTTTTATTTTATTTTTTAATTATATTATTCTGATTTTACATTCATAGTGTTGGCTCTATTATCCTCCTCCCTGTCCTCCCTCTTCCAAAGGGACCCTCATCAGTGGGGAATGTGGGTCATGCATTGTATGGATAGTCAAGAGTTCTGGGGGGTAGGCCCCAAGTCTCTGTGCATAATGCCCCAACTTGTGACTCTAACATTCTTTCTGCCCCCTCTTCCACAAACTTCCCTGAGCCACATTGGGGTCATTTTAGTTCTGCTTCAGTGATGAGGTTTTGGGAGCCTCTGTGTCTCTGGATATCTGGCTTAGTTGGAGTTGGATGTTCTCTGTGTTTATCTCCTTCAGCCTTTTTCTGGTGTCATGATCATAATTTTGGGTGTCTGCACTCAGCTCTTCATGCTTATGTGACTGAGCTGTCCTCCTAGGCTTAGTATATTTACAGAGCTGTGTAGCCATCACCTCAATCTAAGTTCAGAACATCCTCTACAATCTGGAAAAAACCCTTAAATCCATTAACATTAACACCCCATGGTGCCCCCACAACACCACATCTATATTTCTTGCTCCAACCTTTATCTATATTGGGCATTTAATAAAATGTGTAACAATAGTATGTGGTTGTTTGGAATGTCTTTTTTTCATTTAGCACATTTTTTTAAGGTTCATAATGTTATTGACTGCCTCAATACCTCATTCTTTTTTCCCTTTACCCCAGTTTCTTTTCTATAATAGAAGAATATTCCCGTTTGTGAATGTGCCTTATTTTTTTGTGATACTTTCATCATTTGGTGAACATTTAGGAAGTTATCCTGGCCACTTTCAATGCTTTTATAAGTATTTTTGCATAGCTCACAGTGGGTACATTTTCATTTCTTTTGGACATATAACTAGTATTGAATTGGTAACAGTATTAAACAATTTTAACTGGGCGTATGATTGCACATGCCTTTAATCCCAGTTTGATGCCAACCTGGAGCTATAGGGGGAGTTTCTGGTCAGACTGTGCTATAGGGACATCCTGCCTTGAAAAATAAACAAATAAACAAAAACAACAAAACAATTCGAGAAACATCTAAAGTGTTTTACAAAATGATGATTCCATATTACATTCACATCAGCAACCTTATGTATGAAGGTAGTACTTTCTCTTCATGTTCGACACTTGTTCTTGCCTGTCATTTGCTATATCCAAGTAAATGGATGAAAAGTGGTATCACATTGTGCTGATATACATCTACCTAATGGAAGATGCTGAACATCTTTTTACATCTTTATACCTTTTGCACATTTCCTTTGAAGAAATACCTACAAATTTTGCCAATCATAAAAGAAATTAGCTATATGTATTTTTAACACTTAGCTGTAAAAGCTCTTTATATATCCTTGGCATAGGACCTTTGTCAAATGTGTGACTCCAAAATATGTTCTCCCACTTCATGGATAATCTATTTACATTCTTCTGGATGATATCAATTGCAGTCTTAAAAGGTTTTGCCTATTTTATCATTTGTTAGTTGTACTTCTGATATTATATCTAAGAAGCCTTTAAGCTATTGTCTAACCCAGAGTTACAATGACTAGTTTCTGTTCATTTGTTTGATTATAATTTCAATTTTCTCTTGATAGTTGACTTTGACTAACTTTGACTTCATGTTTATGTATGGTATAAGGTGATACCTCAGCTCTGTCATTTTGTCTATTTATTTTCACAAGCACTATTACCATTTATTCAAATATGTCTCTCTGGATTTAATGTTATTAGTGCCCATATGAAAATCAGCTAAACAACAAATGAGATTTTATCTGAAATCTATATTTTATTTTATTCATGCATCTGTCTTTATGTAAGAATCACATGGTCACAATTTTTTAAATCCTTAATAAATTTGGTAATCAGGAAGTGTATATGCTCAAAATTTATTTTTGAAAATTTTTTGACTGTTCTGATTCCTTTGCATAGAAATATAATTTTAGGGCTGGAGAGATGGCTTAGCAGTTAAGGTGTTTGCCTGCAAAGCCAAAGGATCCTAGTTCGACTCCTCAGGCCCCATGTAATCCAGGTGCACAAGGGGTGCATACATCTGGAGTTTATTTGCAGTGGCTGGAGACCCTGGCCTGCCCATTCTCTCTCTCTCTTTCTCTGCCTCTTTATCTCAAATAAAATATAAAAGTAAATAAAAATATATAAAAAAGAAATATAATTTTATAAGTTTTCAATTATATTTACATTTGAAAAGGTCCATGATAATATAATAAAAAAACAAAAATTTCCCTCTCAATCCTGAACTGCCAACATTCTCAATAATTGGAATCTCCTATGAAAGAGTATTATAGTCCATAAATCATATATACATGCATAATTTGGTGTTTTACTATATCTATTTTTCTATAGTTAGCTTGATGATATGACTGTATTTGTTGGTATAGATGCTACATCTTTCTCACATAACTGTCTAAATACCAGTTAAATGATGAATTATCATCTATTGATCCAATTGATAACAATGATTAGCAGACTAATAAATTTTTTGCTATTGCACTCAAGCCTGATATGAGTGTGTTTTATTTGTTTATCTTTATTTGTATAATTAAATCAAAACATAGACATTTAATTCCTGAGTCTAATAAATACAATTTATATTTTTAAACATAGAGATAAGTTACATTCCCACTTTTTTTTTTTTCTTTTTTTTTTTTTTGGTTTTTTCGAGGTAGGGTTTCACTCTAGCCCAGGCTGACCTGGAATTCACTATGTAGTCTCAGGGTGGCCTTGAACTCCTGGTGATCCTCCTACCTCTGCCTCCCGAGTGCTGGGATTAAAGGCATGCGCCACCATGCCCGGCATTTTTTAAAAAAGCATATAGTCTCAGAAAAGGCTTTAACAATCTTATGATATATATATATAATAGTGTTCTTCATTTTTTGTCTAAGTATATATTTAATGGCAAATAAGAATTGATTATTTTAGATGTTTATGCCATTTTCAATATGTGTGTTAAATTCCCCTGCTCTCTCTTTGATTATTTCAATTAGATTAGTCACAGTGCTAAATGGAAACTGTGTTTTGCATAGTACTGAAATTAACTCATTGTCATGTACTCTTTATGCTTTCAGAAAAGTAATTCCTAATTTACTCCTCATGACTATATCATATAAACATCATCCCATTGTTAACATGTATTCTTCAATTCACAAAGAACTCTACTCAGAATATGAAACTTTGGCAGACAATGGATTTCATAATATGTATACTCCCTTTTATTTTCACATTCATTGTTCTCACCCTTTATACCTGAGTTTGAAAATTAATTCAATCTGTGAAATGTAAATCTATGCACACAGGAAAGGTTAAGGATGACCTATTCAGAAAACTTACTGAATATTACCTTTACTTTTAATTATCTCATTTAATTCTATTGTGGAATGAACACATAAAAATCTTGCTGTTAATATAATTTAAGTACAGAAATAAAAGATGAGAACCAATCTTTTAGACAAGTAAAGAATTTGATCTGTCACCTAATCAATAAAACTCCTCTGTTGGGTCATCATACACCACTCACAGAAGACTGGTTTCTTGGGACATCTGCTCTTGGTTGAGAGTGGGCAAGGAGACAGCCTTTATATCCAGTAAAGGTTCTTTTTTTTTTTTTTTTTCCTCAGTGGTTTCTTATTTAAATTTCTTGTAGCTGGATAACTGATTTTAAATTTCCTAAATTTTAACTGAGGTACAATTTACATACATGGTAGTAATGAATACAAACTGGAGGGACATAATAGACACATATTTATAGTGCAAATACAAACAACAATTTTACATATGAATGTCTTTTGAATATTTTATTTCTTTATTTGAGAGAGAGAGAGAGCCAGACAGAGAGAAAAAAATGGGTATGCCAGGGCCTCTAACTTCTGCAATCAAACTCAAGAAGTATGCAGTACTGGGCTGGAGAGATGGCTTGGTGGTTAAGGTGCCTGCCTGCCAAGCTTAAGAACACCGGTTCCAATCTCCAGGTCCCACGTTTAGCCAGATGCAAAAAGTGACGCAAGCGCACATGGCCACACTTGTCCACAAGGGAGTACATGCATCTGGAGTTCGTTCACAGCTGCTGAGAGGCTGCTGGCATGTCCATTCTCTCTCTCTCTAGCTCTCCTCTCTCTCTCTCAAATAAAAAAATTAAATTAAATTAAAAATTAAATAAAGAAGTATGCAGTACCTTGGGCATCTGGCTTTATGTGGGTACTGGGGAATAGAACCTGGATTTTTTGACTTTGCAGGCAAATGACTTAACTACTAAGCCATCTATCCAGCCTAATGCTAAGTTCTGTCAGATCTCTTTTTCTCTCTGCTATAGTAGGGATAATTGGGGTAGACATGTGAACTATTATCAATCTGGGGTTATGATTAGTAAAACTTCTTCATGCATTTATACCTTTCTTTAGGTAGTCACGTGCGTTCATTCTGATTAGGACTATGTATTAATGTAATTGCTAGGGTAGACCAGGGTACATATGATTGTTTTAGTATGTAATGTCAGATAATTTCGTCAAGTGCACTCTGACCAGCACTGTGTGAGATTTCCTGTTGCACTGAATCTTTGCCAATATATTCACTATTGATCCTTTTCATTTTAGCCATTGTGGGTGGTAGTAGTATGGACTGGGCCTGAAATATTACCTAAACATTTATATGGTAATGGTTGTTCCCAAGGCAGCAGACTTCAGAGGTAGAGCTATGGATAATGTTCAGATGATGATGGATCTGGCTTAACAGAAGATTGATCCATTGAATGGTTCCTAATTTAACAGATGTTGAGAGGTGGAAGGGAAATTAGTCAATATGACTTAATTCAAGGGATTGGGTCCACTGAGAGTATGCTTTTAACTTTGTCATTTCCCTTTGCCCTCCAATGCTTTCTCTTTCTGCTTCCTGGTCACCATGTGGTGAGAACGTGTCCTCTGAAGCATGTTTCCCACTATATTGCTCTGCCTCTTAGCTATAGGGAAAACCTACTTTACCTGAAGCCTCTGAAACCAGAGGCTAAAATAAATTTATCCTCCTTTAAATTATTTTCTCTCAGATGTCTTTTCAAGGTGATAAAACCTTGACTATGGGGCTGGAGAGATGGCTTAGCACTTAAGGCATTTGCCTGCAAAACCAAAGGATCCCGGTTTGATTCTCCAGGACCCATGTAAGCCAGAGCACTCGTGGGCATATGTGTCTGGAGTTCATGTGAAGTGGCTGGAGGCCCTGTTGCGCTCATTCTCTCCCCCTCCTCTCTCTCTGTGTCTGCCTCTTTCTCTCTCTCAACTAAATAAATAAATTAAATATATTAAAATTAAACTTTGACTATGGCTATTACAATTGCAGTAAACCCAGAATCACATCACATTTTTGCTTTCCGCTTTCCAAATTACTTATGATATAAAACCTTATAATATACTTAAAGCACATCTGAATGTCATCTTTATAAATGCATGCTCAATATTTGCTGATTTTTAAAATTACATTGGCAGGGGCTAGAGAGATGGTTTAGCAGTTGAGGTGTTTTCCTACAAAGCCAAAGGACCTCAGTTCGATTCCCCAGGATCCATGTAAGTCAGATGCACAAGGTGGTGCGTGCATCTGGAGTTTGTTCTTAGTGGCTGGTAGCCCTTGCATGCCCATTCTCTTTCTCTCTCTCTCTCTCTCTCTCTCTCACACACACACACACAAAAACACACTCTTTTGCTCCCTGTTTCCCTCTCTCACTCTCTCAAATAAATAAGTAAATAAATAAATAAAATTTTAAAATTATATTGGCTTTATGTATTAATATGTAGAAAGTGTAAGTATGTTGCATCTGCTACATGTGTATCTTTTTTAAACACTTGTTAACTTTCATATAAACTTCTTTGATAAAAGACAACTTTGTTTTAATGAAGTCCAATTAATCATTTTCTTTTTAGTGAATATTTTGAGATTTTGTTTTTGAAAGTACTGGCATCTTTCTTTGTCATTATTGACCTTCCGTTCCAAAATGTAGGCCAAAAATAAATACTTTCCTCCCATAAGCTGCTTTTGGTTGAGTGCTTCATCCCTGCAATGCACACTAACTCAACAATAATTTATGCATTTTCCAGACACTGTTTATGAATAAAAGAATTAATCCTATAAAGGTATAACCAGTGTCTTGAGGGATTGGTGAAGTTGTTTCCCACTTTTCGGGGAAATCAGTTTTAAAATTATAAACATTTCCTTGAAGGCCCGGGGTCACTAATATCTTATTGGATGAATTTGACTTTCTTTAGTGTATTTTCCACTCCATCCTTAATCATGTACTGTATGTATCCCTTCAAACTTTCTCTATGATCCACACTGATCATACTGTGAAAGCTTTATTACTTTTAAAATTTTTATTTTTTTATGTATTTAAGAGAGCAAGAGGCAGAGATAGATAGAGAGAGAGAGTGGGCACTCCAGGGCCTCCAGCCACTGCAAATGAACTCCAGACGCATGTCCCACCTTGTGCATGTGGCTTACATGAGTTCTGGGGAATTGAACCGAGGCCCTTTGGCTTTGCAGGCATATGCCTTAACCGCTAAGCCATCTCTCCAGCCCAAGAGCTTTATTATTAATTTGAAAGAAAAACTGAAAGATCTAACTAAGAGGAGTTTTATCTTTCCATTAATATAAATAAAAAGTTAAATGAATAAAGAATGGCTCTGTCTAATTTTGTTAGTTTATTTTATTATTTTATTTTATATATTGGTATTTTGAGACAGGATTCCACTATCTTTCCTCTGCAGTTCTGGAAGTCACTAACTAGACCAGTGTAGCCTTGAACTGGGGCATTCCTTTTGCCTATGCCTCCCAAATATCTGGAACTATGGACTTGTACCACCTAGCCTAGTGTTTTCATTATTTTTAAGCTGTAATTTCTTTCTGTAGTTCTTTTGTATGTTAAAGCTTACAGTGTGTTTATCACTTTATTATGAGACTAAGCACTGAAAACAGATGTAGTCAGAGATGAAGATCAAGCCACTGTGTCTATGTCTATACTCACTCTGCTTATACTGCACTGTCAATGAAATCCTGAGTACCAAAATTCTTTCATGGAAGTCTATATGAAATTTTTAAAATATTTTTTCATGCTTTAGCCTTGTACTTGGTGTCACTTACTACTGCTTGCATGGTTTTCATTAGTCAAGGGGATTTACATAGGCTTTCAAAGTGTCTTAGAGCTCAGTCCCAGATGTTCTCTGTGACAGTGAGGCAAGAAATGAAGGGTCAATGTAAGTTGAAGCTGAGTGACGAACTTCTTTCTGCTTATTGCCAAACTTTAAATATTTTACTTGTATGGATGGAAAACAAAAAACAGAGCTGTTATGAAAACATACCATATGTAGCAGACAGCTTCAGGTTCACTGAGATGGATTTCCAGACCAGGCACAGTTATGGAGGAAAGAATATTATTTATTGAAGCTTACAGATCCAGGGGAAGTTCCATAATGGCAGGAGAAGCTGGCCTGCCTTCACAGGGCCAAGCAGAGAGAGAAAAGCCAACCAGGCACACAGCACACAGAGCAAAGCTATAGCCAAAAGCCACAGCACACTTCAGGAACTCCTATTAGGCACACTTTGCATATCTTTACAAAGGAATCTCAAACCATCACCACACCTTGAGACCCGCCCCCAGTGACATTGCCTCCAGCAAGGTGGCTGCAGATGCAAACTATAAACTAATAAAACACTGAATATATTGGGGGCCATATATTCAAACTACCACACCATAGATGGTGTAGCTTAAACAAGAACATATTTCCTTCTGATTCTACAGGCCAGAAGTCCAAGATCAAAGTCATGGCAGGATTGCCTGCCCCTGAAGTCTCTCTCCTTAGCTAAAAGATAGACACCACACTGCTCTGGCCTTTCTCTGTGTGCCTGCCCTATGTGTCTCTGAATATCCTAATATCTTCTTATTAGGACAGCAGTCACATGAAAACAGTGCTACAATGACAGACTGGGTTCAAATTAATGACCCTTTCAAGGTCCCGTTAATACAGTCCTGAATCCTGAAAGGGATTAGATGTCCCTCAAATAAAGAAAACCCAAAACCAGTGAACCCCAGTTTGGGGTCCTTGTCCAAGTACCAAAAAAATTAAAAACGTGGACTTAGAGAAGGTCAAGTATAATTTATGGGATTTATTTTATGGCAAGTTAGGAGGTAAAACAAAACAGACAAGGCCAAGTTGAAAGCAATCTCCCCCTTGCCACTCTGGCTGGGAAAGAGGAAAGGAATTGAAGAAAATCTCACTCACATAGGAACTGGTGTCTGATGATGTAACCTCTGGAGAAGGGGCTCCAGACACTCATGGAAAACAAAGCAGGAAAGCACCCATGCCAAAAAAAAGAAAAGAAAAGAAAACAATCTGCTGGCAATGCAGAGAAGGGGAGGGGAGACCAAGAAGAACCCCTCACATAGTGAAAGAAGGAGCTAAGTAAGTGGAAGAGGGCCTAAGGAGTTAGAGGAATCAATAAAGTCAGGGCCTGGGAGGCACAAGTCTTACACACATTTTTGTTTGTTTATTTGATTGGTTGGTTTTTCAAGGTAGGGGGTCTCAGCTTTAGCCCAAGCTGACCAGGAATTCACTATGTAGTCTCAGGCTGGCTTTGAACTCATGGCGATCCTCCTATCTCTGCTTCCCAAGTGCTGGGACTAAAGGTTTAAGCCACCTTGCCCTACACCCCTCCCTTTTAGGTTCATTTACAAACATCCAATTAGAATGAGCCTTATTATCAGATTCAGGTGTAAGGGAGGGACCTGATTGGTTGGTGGACTCAAGAGGCTGTTGAATCAGGAAGGGCAGGTCCAAAGATGTGTTAAGTTGGAAAAGGTTGAGTCAAAAGCAAAAAGCTGTTGCTACGAAGTTGGTTCTTGCAGTCATCTTGGATAAACTGGACCAGATGTGGCTCTAGTAGGCAAGGTGGCAACCTTGTTTCTGTGAGTCAGTCCCAATGCTACTAATCTGTACCACTGTCTTTGTATAGCTTCCCTTTCTGAGATTAGATTATAGTGCTTTTATTTGTGAGTTTTAGATATACCGAATTCATCACATAGCAGGACCAAAAAATAAAATGAATAAATTAACATTATAGGGCTGGAGAGATGGCTTAGCAGTTAAGGCGCCTGCCTCCTAAGCCCAAGAACGCAGGTTCCAATCTCCAGCGGTTCCAATCTCCAGGTCCCATTTAGCCAGATGCAAAGTGACGCAAGGGCGCAATGCTGCACTTGACCACAAGGGGGCGCGCAGGCATCTGGGTTTCATTCACAGAAGCTGAGAGGCTGCTGGCGCGCCCATCTCTGTCTTCCTCTCCCTCTCTCTCTGTCTCTCTCTGTGTCTCTCTCCAAAAAAAAAAAAAATAAATAATAATAATAATAATAATAATAATAATAATAACATTATAACAAATGTACCATATTACTTTTGTAAATTAAAATAAATTGACCAGTCTCGTAATATTACTACTTCTACCTATATTACTAAAATATGGCCATTACTAAAGTCTAGTGGCTATAACTAAAATCTTTAAAGACCATTTAAATTATAGTAAAATGACTGACAGTGAAATGACATTTCCAAGTTGGCCCTTTCATGTGGTTATCAATCTTTACATCAGTAGGAATGTGAAACCAAGCTGATTTTATCTAAGTTTCAGCAGTTGTTTTAGTGACAATATGCATATCACTGGAATCAATGGCACCTTAGCTGCTCTTTTACATTGATACCTGAAGTTTTACTTAACTCAAACATTATAAAGTAAGCATTGAGAGTATATAGGGTAGATTACAAAAGCACAGTAAGTGGCTTGAATGTTACAATCATTTGAAATTTAATAGGAATGCCAACTTTGTAATGATAGCTTAAAAATAAAATTAAACCATATCGAAAGACATTTAATCTTTCTTGAGGAGATTAAAAAGACTTGATTTTAAATCTAGCATTTGTGGGTGTCAGGGACACCCAAGATTGTATTTTAGCTGTCCCACTTACATGATGTTAGTTTGCTCATTCGAGAGACCGTCATAGCATTTGGCTAAGAACCAGTAAATTTGCCATAGGAAATCCTGACAGTTTAGCATATCCCAATGAATTAATCATTTATTATCGTACCTGAAGGAAAATTTTCTTAATTATGATGGGAAACTCCTCAGTGACCCCACAAATTAATCAAAAGGCTCAAATACAGAAATTTTCAGTGGAAGATTATTTGATGCACTGTTTTATCAGTTGTTTCTGGAGGTGACTACCTCTAAGAAGTTTCACGTCATTGGGACAGAGGAAACTGGTTCCTGTTAACTGGAGTGGTGGACTCAATTGTTGGTTCCACAATTTCAAGGTGCTCAGAATGGATTAACAAAGGAACAAAGAATTTGATATGACTGCAGAAACCTAGAACCAAGGGTATTTTTTATAACTGCATAGATATAGTCAATACTAATCTATATTAATGGAAGAAAATTATAGGTAACTGATCAAAGCATAAAATTGGATAGACTCTGAGACCCTAAAAATG
This sequence comes from Orientallactaga sibirica, assembly GCA_036365145.1. Taxonomy (NCBI): domain Eukaryota; kingdom Metazoa; phylum Chordata; class Mammalia; order Rodentia; family Dipodidae; genus Orientallactaga; species Orientallactaga sibirica. Next base: position 8,550,026 of record JAEOAD010000240.1, read on the forward strand.
GAAGATAAATATTCAGTATGCTACATCAACCAGTGTTTGCCTTCCCTGTTTCTCTCTTACACATCCTTCTGGAGGCCATTTTGGGAGTTGGAAGTTGGCCAGGATGCTTATTCTGTTCAAGCAATAAAGCTCTTTTACTAGGGCAGTGTGGAGTGGAATAAGTATTTGCTAACATGCATAACCCTTCAGAATGTGATCAGAAAAAGAATCATTTGGTGGTGGTCCTTAGTAAACGGGGATTAACTGTAGGGTCGGGAAAGAATCCTTATTTATCTGAGCAGCCACCTCTTCCTCACACTGTGAACAGAGGCAATATATTCTCAAGTCCACTGGTGCTCCAGCCAAGACACAGTAGCCTGCGAGTACACACTATGTTAAGCTATCAAGTGGCTACAAGAGGAATTCTACAATTAAAAAATGTATTCAGGGCTGATTTTCAGATACTGTTGATTTTGCCATCATCCTTAATGTTGTTCTTCATTTTAAAAGACAGGGCTTTATTTTATCCTGTTGCCCTAGCAAGCCTGGAATTACCATGTAGCATAGGCTAGTCTCACACTCACAGCAATTCTCCTGCCTCATCCTCCCAAGTGCTGAGATGACATCTGAGCCATCATACTCAGTCACTGAATTTAATAGGGTAAAGTGATAAATATGACAAAAGGATAAGAATTTATTACATTCATCCTAAATTACCAAATGTAAAATTTTAGTCAGGAGAAAGCTGATTTTGTAAGCATCTCTATGCATGTCTGTGTTGATGATATAAATTATTCTAGAGCATCTGTAATCCCAAACTTATAATCAACATAATGAAATTTTAGTTGTTCAGTTAGCCCACAAAAGTATGCATTAAAAAGAATAAAGTAAAAATTAAATTGTGTTTTATTTCCATAGGTTTTCCAATAAAAATGGATATTTATAATGTCTACCTAAGATGATATAATATTCTAGTCATGTCTGTTATTCAGGTAGAATTATTAATTAGCTTCTGATTCATCATTATTTTCCCCACTCAGAGATGACTTCCTCAATATGGAAAAATGCTCCTTTAAAATGAAGGAAATTTGCTATAGTTTATTCAGAAGATTAGCTACAGATGACAAATCCCATCTTTATGATTTTAGACAGTTTTTAAAAAGAATTTTTTATTTGAGATTCATGGAAGAGAACCAAATAAAATTAAACAAAAAATGACTACTTATTTTCTTCTTTGAAGAATTTTCAGTATGTTGTAAAAAATAGTTTTCTGTAATTCATTTGTAGATTTTCAAATAAATATAGTGCATGGATTCTGTATTTTATTCATTAAAATGCAATGGAATTAAAATAGAAAACTAGAAAAGTGTGAATAAAAGGTTTTGGCTACCACATAAACCAAATTTCTTCACATGTGATGTGGATAAAAACATTCAAAGACCATTATAATCTTCAGAAGCAGATGAAATCATCATTTACACTTAGTGTGTTGGGTTCTCCTGAATTGAGTCCAAGCTTTTACTTTCTTATTTGAAATGTCTATGTGTGCAAAATCTGATTTTCACTTATTGGCTTAAGTTTAAGCCACTTATGAAGTATCATTGACTTTAATATTAAGAAAACAGTTTTGCAATTTAATATGAAGGGAATAAAGCATATATAAGAGTTTGCCTCAAGCCCACATTTGTATGTTATATTAATAGGGCATAGGGGGATCATGTGAGTATGAGGAAGCTTGTCTCCAGATCTGTTTTCAGAGCTAAACCATATAGGCAAGGTTCTTTCTTCTGTGCCTCTCTTTGCAGTTGCTTGCCAAACGTTTTCTTTAAACTAGTTAAGAGGTTTAGATTGCTCAAACCAACTATTATGCAGTGTCACAGAATCTCGGCTTTGGAAGAAAATTAAAATGCTTCCCATCTAAACTTGACCCTACTAGAAAATATTAGCTCAAAATAAAATCAGTCATCACATTAAATCAAACTTCATCAAGTGCTTCCTAATAAAAACATGGATTTAAAGACAACAAATAAATGGCACTGTCTTTGTCTTTGCCTTACAGAACTGTACTAGTTAGGGTATCTTAAGGATGATAAGGAGCGGCTCCTTTGATTTTGGTAACAAAGCAATAAAAATATGTTTCTTGTTATGGGCAGTACTCTGCTGTATTATAAGTGCTCCTGCAACCCAGCCTTTGTATCCTATATAACACATATTTATCTGATTCCTAGAAGTCCCATCTGTCCAAATGGGGGAAGAGCTAAGAGCATGAGTATAGATTTGCACTGGGAGAGAATTTTCTGTTCGTCACAGTTGGAAGTATGTGTCACTTTTTTTATTCACACATGTCCAGAATGCAGTCACCAGTGATATCAACTAATAAGGAAAATAGGGAACTGAAAGAAAGCCTGGTGCATTAGGGGGCAAGGAGCTTAGTGACAAATTGTTCATTCTTTTCTTACAAGGCCTTTACAGATTAAAAGTTTCTCTCAAGGATTATCCTCCTAGCTCCTTTTGACCACTTAAATGTCACCACTTAAGTAATGGCCATGTAAGTATGAATTCACAATTATCTAAGGATTTTTAATAAGAACTACATTTAGAATAATTCTTCTTTTACTTTATGAATACCCCTATCTAGCTTATTAAAATAAGGCTATTTTCAGTTATAGCAATAAATAAAATGACTTTTAAGTGTCATTGTAATCCAAGCTATTAAAATGAGACTGCTAATTATTACTAGCACAATTCATTTTATTTGTAAGTTGAATTCTATTAAAAACTAGGGGCTGGAGAGATGGCTTATCAGTTAAAGCACTTGCCTGAAAAGCCAAAGGATCCTGATTTGATTCCCCACTACCCACGTAAACAAGATGCACAAGGTACACACGCATCTGGAATTCATTTGCAGTGACTGAAGGCCCTAGTGTACCCATTCTGTCTGTCCCTATGTACCTGGTTTCTGTCTCTCTCTCTCTCTCTCTCTCTCTCTCTTAAATAAATAAATAAATAAATAAATAAATAAATAATGTTGGAAAAAGCAGGTATCGTGATTTTCAACTTTTAGACAAGTGTGAAATGTTTGATAAACTTGTAGCTCATTCAAGGTGAGAGATACACTTACTCAAACTATATACTAGACTGTACATGTGTGAAGGATCTTGACATTTGTAAAATTAAAACAACACTAATAAGTTTCCAGTGAAGAATTTCAAACAAACAAAGCTAAGACTAATATAGTTGTGATCATATTCCAAAAAGATCTGCCTATATCACTATAAACAAATTCTTAAGTTTTTATATATATATATATATATATATATATATATATATATATATATATATATATATATTTGAAAGTTAAAATAAGTGCTTAGAACATGTCTCATGTCCTCCTAAAACTGCCTGCCTATTTCCAGAAGGGACATAAGAGTTGTTTACATGTTGAGATCTCACGAGCTCAAAATTTTAAATGACAACTCAATAGATATTTGTAATGGTATAACATCATTACACTAACATAATGCATAGTTACAAATAGAAATTGCTTATAACCATAATGCTTAGTTTGATTTCTGTTTCTTCCTCTAAGCTCTTTCTTTCTTTTCTTTTTTTTTTTTTTTTTTTCTGATTTGAGATAGAGTCTCACTCTGTAGCCTAGCCTAGACTTGAATCTGTTATCTTCCTGCTTCGGTTTACTGAGTGCTGATACTATAGATGTGCTTTAAAACAAAGGTTTCACATATAGTTTTACATATAGGGGGCGAATGCATCTGGAATTCGTTCACAGTGGCTGAGAGGTTACTGTTGTGCCCATTATCTCCCTCTCTCTCTCTCTCTCTTTCTCTCTTTCTCTCTCTCAAAAAAAATCATTTTCAAGAGCTAGGTAGCTTGAGGAACTTTGTTTAGAAGTCCTCATGGAATAAAGCATGCATTAACATTTTAATCCACACATTACCCTTATTAAGCAGATACTACAGAACAGCATGTATGAGAAGACTATGTACTGGATGATTGAGAAACTTCCCCAAAGCTACAGAGATAGTCTGTTAGAGACTGAGAATTCAGAATTGGCAGTCTGGCTCTGGACTCCTGGCTTTCCTATGGCCAGGGTGTTTTTTTGTTTGTTTGTTTTGTTTTGTTTTGTTTTTTGTTGTTTGTTTGTTTACTTATTTTTATTTAGTTTTTAAGAGTGATAGAGAGAAAGAAGCAGAAAGAGAGAGAGACAGAGGGAGAGAAAATAGGTGCATCGGGCCCTCCAGCCACTGCCACTAAAGTTCAGATGCATGCGCCACCTTGTGCATCTGGCTTATGTGGGTCCTGAGGAATCGAGCCTTGAGCCAGGGTCCTTAGGATTCACAAGTGAGCACTTAACTGCTAAGCCATCTGTCCAGCATATGGCCAATTTTGTTTTAAAAACTGTGAGTGAAAGTATGCTTGGGATAGAAAATATACAACTTTAACTAAAACACAGACTGAATTCAGATATTTAATTATAGTCTAAAACCTCTAATTACCCTTGTTTGATATATTATCACCTGTGATGAGAAGGATGTGCATTTGATTTATATGTTGGACATAAAATAGTTAATTTGTTCATCATTGGCTCACTACAAGTACTACACAATGTGGGACTAGAAAATGATTAAAATTTGAAGACCATGCGAGTATTGACTTGAAGAGAATCCAAGAATTCACTCAAGGGAAGGAATTAAGTTACTAATCTGCAGGGACACCTGTAAGAGATTACCAAATTAATAAATCTAACAAAGCATTATTACTAGCCGTAAGCTCAACATGACATCTCAGAACTGTGGCAACTGAGATAGTAGGATTGTTATGAGTTAGAGTCCAGCCTAGGCTACATACCGAGTTCCAAACCATACAAGAACAAAAACAAGATCAATGAGGAGCCGACCTGATGCATTAACAGGGGTTGGGAACAGTTTATCAGTACAATCGGCAGGACTTTACTGTGCCTTTTAAATTTGTTGAGTTGTCCCCTGTGGACATTGAGAAATTTAGAATCAGAAGAAAGTGATCCAAATACAGTGACATGGAAAGAATGAGTCCATGTTTCCAATCATTTGCCAGTGCTTGTGTTATATTGTGGAGTCTCATAAAACAAAAACGATGGACAGAAATGTAAAGCTCCATGCAATTCTGATGACTTTCATTACATTTAAATCCGGAACAAGGAAGTAAAAGAATACTGTGAGGGGACAAGGGGAGGAGAAAACAAGACAGGCTGTGAAGACACAGCAGACAGACCACAGGGAAATCAGGATGGTGATAAAGCACATTCTCACCATTCTGCCATTACACAGGGGCAGACCATGTTGATGGGTATTCTATCCACAGAATGACTTAATGAGGGGAACTTTTACTGTGACTCTTATGATGATTTCTTTTCCTATGAAGCAACATGCAAACATCAAAGAGGTTTTCTGTTAGAATCAAAGCACTGTTCACTTGGAACCTTCTTCAATATTAGACCACTGGAAGATGTTGGTTGCCATTCTTAATTATTAACAATGTGTAAATTTGGCAGTAACTAAACTTTTATTTTCTCTGAGAATGTGACACACTACTTGATTTAAAAGAGCAAAATATTTAAGTAGTTCACAGTACTTAGAGGTACAAATTCTGTATAAATTTTGTGAATCCCTACATTGCATTTGTAAAGTGGGTTTTCCCCTTTCATCTAAAAATAGGTGTGTAAGAATGCATCCACAGTAGGCATGTATGTATATGAAGGTATATATAACTATACATACATATATATTTATATATATAATGTATATAAGTATATGTATTATATATGCTTGGATACATATATTTAAGGTATTAATATCAAATTAAGTATTTAATAGTGCCTTATTATAATTGCAAATATTTAAAGCACATTATTATGAATAGGTATGAATAGTCTGTCATTGTTACTGAACTCCACTTTAGAACTTTGTCTTTCTTCTTCAACTCAGTATTTATTGTCTATAAAATAATTTGGATATAACATATCTTCTGTGCTATATTGGATATTTTTACCCAAGTAACATATATGAAGTTAAACTTTTATTTGAGATGTTTTCTTCAGTTCCAGGTAACTTTGTAAGAAGCCAGTAAGTTAGCGTGAACTTTGCTCCCTGTAAGGGCAAGGATGAGATTTACCTATATCTATCTTCTAATATGTCTAACTGAAAATAGTAGATCAAGTTAAGACAAGTGTTCAGTTCCAAACTATCGACAAATTTTGTTCAAGAAATATTTGTATTGGACATCTATGTTGAGCTCAGTACTACTCAATTTAAAAGTACAAGGAATATTTAAAATGGGCAAATCCATATAGGAAAACATTCTGCTGTGTGTAAGTTTAAAATAATTTATATGGTCTTTGTTTACAAAATATGTTGATTATTAAATTCTGTACCATTTATTATATCTAGTACTGGTATCTAGGTATTACTAGAATTAAAATGTTAGGTAAGTGAAATAACTGTATTTTATAAATGATGAATTAATAATTACTAGTTTATTTTAGTGTCAATCTGATTATCTATGCTCTTTTTTCTAAGTTTATAAAATAAAACTTGAAAAGTATGACTGTCTACTTCTTGTAAAATGTGAAGTTAGGCATACCCTCATAAGCTTTGTATATTAAATGCAAACAATGAGAAACTTCATTTTGTCAAGCTTTTCAAGAAAGTGTCTAAGTGAGAGTATAATAAGGAGACATGAAATAAAGGTGTCATAGCATGGAATTATAGTTGAAATATGAATTTATAAGTAAATCAGTGGTGATTATACCTCCATACTGTTGGTTGGATACATACACACCAAATATATATATATGTATGTATGTATTTTGCTGCTGCAGTCTCTCAAAATAATCTCATTATTTTCTGAATATATCAGTGCATATTTGGTTATTGATAAATCATCATTATTTTTCATGTTAATTCTTATTGGAATTTTTAGGCAAAATTCCATCTCTTAAAAATAGAATCTTTTAAGCAGTGTGTGGGGGTGCATGCCTTTAATCCCAGCACTTGTGAGGCAGAGGTAGCAGGATTGCCATGAGTTCAAGGCCACCCTCAGACTACAGAGTGAATTCCAGATCAGCCTGAGCTACAGTGAGACCCTAACCTTGAAAAACCAAAAATAAATTTTTAAAAAGCATCTTTTTACTTCAACAACCCCGATTGATATAAAACTTTTAAAATTTTTCTAGAGTTTATCTCATATATTTTCTGATGAATGATGATGCTGTATGTCATTGAGGAAATCACATGCTCTAAATCTATTCCATATAGCTATAAAATATATAACAAAGATGTAGATTATTTCATTTGCAGATTCATGTATCTCATTAGAAAATGTTACTTTTTTGAGATTGAAATTTCACACTGTCACCTTCAGTACAAAAGGTACTTTTTCAAAATGCATGCTTGTCATATAAAACTGAAGAAATCATGATGAATAGAAACACCTGCCACCACATATACAGATTGATAATGACTTTATTTGTACTTTGACCTAATATTTATTCTGATAGATCATCAAAACAAGAACAAGTAAAAGCTCATCAGACAGTAGGAAATGGCCAGATGCTCACAGAATATGAAAAGTTCTTCTCTTACCTTGTGTAGATTATGTGAAAGACACTATTTTATCATTTTTAAATTTGTGTGTGTGTATGCATGCATGGGTAAGTGTGTACCACAGAGCTCATGTGTAGGTCAAAGGACAATCCTGGGGTGTCATTCCTCTTCTCATCTTCTTTCAGACAAAGTTTCTCCTGGTTTTCCACAGGAAAGCAGTCTAGCATATGCTAGTATGGCATTCTCCTAGTTCCTCCTCCCATTTCCGTAGGTGCTTTGGGATTATTTTGGACTTTACATTGGTTGCTGGGAATCAAACTTGGATCAGCAGTTTTGTAAAGTAAGAACAATAAAATTCTGAGTCATTTCCTCATTCCCTATTTTATTATGATTTTTGAAAGTAACATGAAACTTCACCACTACTTCTGGAAGACGCTGACTGTCCTGTTCTCAAACTCCGCTCCTCTTTTGACATCCACTTTACACTATCAACCTGCCCTTCACCAAAACACATGTCACCTACGTATTGGAACCTTGAAGATCTGAGAATCTCACAGCCAGTTTATAACCATTTTCCTACATTTTATTTTCACATCAGTACGAAAATTTTCTTAAATAAATGCATCATTCTTGGACCCTCCCCACTGATGGAGCAGTATTCTGGTATTGGCCATTGGCTTTCTGCCACCAATAGCTGAAGTCTCCTGTTCTTTTCCCCTGCAGGTGACCTGGTTGCACAACTGAGTGTCCCTCACTGATGGGTGCTCTCTAGTTGCCCTCTCTTATCCTTCCCAACAGAGTCCCAAGAGAAGAAATGAGACCATTCCAATGGGGTGATCATAAAAGGACTTACTGCTTTAATTCTTATGAATCAGCTATCCAGGACTGCATCCTGTCATTTACGATCAAAGAAATGATCCTCTCCTATTTGAAAAATCCTAAGTTCAAACAAAATTTGTTTGCTCCTAAAATTAAACAGAATGCAAACCTTAAATAAATCCTTATTAAATGTAGACATATATAATTATTTTTCATTTATCAACAACTGTTAACCAGTAGGACTAACACACGGGAATAAAATAGGATGAAATGCAATTAATTATTGTACAATATACAACTTTTCTTATCACTGGCTATAAAAACAAATAGAAACTTGTACTTCATATTGAAACTCATGAAATGCTAATTCCCTCTTTTTTGATATGCATCATTTACTTTGAGTTCATTAATTTTAAATATAAATTTTTAAACATAAAGCATATATAAGTTTGGGCTTTTTAAAAGACCCTTTTACTTTAGACAATTGAAATCATTGCAACGATATTATATTAAGTTTGTTTGCTTGGATTTTTTTTATGGATTCCTTAGGTATATCACTATACTGTTAGAGTTTTTAGAAGTAAACTATTTTTTATTATCACTATATCTAAACCAAAATATATATTTTAAATATTTTATTTATTTATTTATTAGAGACAGAGAGAGGGAAAGAAAGAGGGAGAGTGAAATGGGCACGCCAGGGCCTCTAGCCACTGCAAATGAACTCCAGATGCGTGCACCCTCTTGTGCATCTGGCTTACGTGGGAACTGGAGAATTGAACCAGGGTCCTTAGGCTTCGCAGGCAAACACCTTAACCGCTAAGCCATCCCTGCAGCCCCTAAACCAAAATATTTTTAATCTTCATATAGTTCAATCTAAAATAATGAGCTGCGATTCACCTGGGGGAATTCTTCAAAGTGTAAGCAATTATAGAAATACTATGTGTCAGCTGACAGGCCATATGGTTGTTGTCACAAAAATCATCTCCTATAGAAACAAAATTAAATGACAATTTCAATAATCTGCTTCATGTGTAAGAAAATGTATACTTCATATAATAAAAAACAAATTATTGTACCTAGTGTGACATTTACTCTTACTATACTAATTGATATTATGAAACATCTATTTATTCTAATGTGCACAATTATTACAATAAGCATATTTGCCATGGATGGGACTCTAGAAATTTTGAGAATATAGCAGTTCTTGTTCTATGGTATATTGAGAATAAGTATTTCTGAATACAGGTGTATTCTTGTTTATTCATAAGGAATCTCTTGTAAGGGATGGTGGTTCAGGCCTGTAATCCCAACTATTAAGGAGGCCAAGGCAGGAGAATCATAAGTTCAATGTCTGCTTAGGATACAAAGTCAGTTCAAGGCCAGTCTTGGCAATTAAATAAGAACATACCCCAAAATAAAAAGCAAAAAGAGAGCTGCAGATGCAGCCGGGTGGTAGAACACTTGTCTAGCATGAACAATGCCCTAGGCTCAACCCATAGTACTCCATGAGAAAAAATTTTTTAAAAAGATATGAAATCTCCTAATAATAGTCCAATTACACAGCTGCTTCTGT